>CAUYQV010103587.1:0-12214 GCA_963574575.1 Galagoides demidoff | reverse complement strand
CTCCTGCCTCCGTTTCCCAAGTAACTGGGACCACAGGCGCCCCCCACAATACCCTGACATTTTTTTTGGTTGCAGCCATCATTGTGCTTGGCGGGCCTGGGCTGGGGATTTGAACCCGCCACCTTAGGTGTACGTGGCTGGCGCCTTAGCCGATTGAGCCACAGGCGCCGAGCCACTTTTTTCTTATACTTGCAAAGATGTCTAGTCTAGCACCTATCACAATGCATGTGTTTCTTTGCAGGATATCTCCCTGGTAGGGTTGAGTTTACATCTTATATTCATCTTTGTATAATCTTTGTATCTCCTATACCTAGCAGAGCTCTTGGCACTCAATCATGGAATGAGAGAAAAATGAATTTTAGAAGAATGAAGAATGTTTTTCATCTTTTCTGGATTATGGAGCTTTCTTTGAGAAAGCGTATGAAGGCTAAAATTTTAACCTTTGTCCCTTGGGAAAAAAGGCATGTAGGTACAACCTTGTAAACATTTGTGTATAAGTTTCGGAAGATCACAGATGCCTAGAAGCACATCCCTAGATCTCAGATTAAAATTTCCTAAATTAAGGAAGAGGGTAATAGTGAATTGTAAAACCTTTCCTAATTCATACTCTTGGTTAAACTAATAACACAGCTGAGGTGGGGCTACTAGACTCAATGAATACTGTGATCAGGTGTAGAAAGAGTATCATCGTAAAAACCATGTATATGGGCCAGTGTGAATAAGGACTTGCTTACGGTTTTCCTATGTCTAATTTGGCTAGTGTTGGAATGATCTAGAGACATTATCTTCTTTCCTTTCTTGGTTTAATGGGCCCAGGATTTCTATTTTCCCATGAAAATTTCTCCTCCCTAATCCAACCTTTGAATTCCGCTGGCACTTACTTCCTTTCTCCCTGCTCACTAAATCTTCCAGATTCAAGCTGATTGCACTGTACCTCAGGACTTGCAATTACCCCAGATCTTGAGAAACTTAATGTTCTCTGTAAGATTTCAGATACAAACTCCAACTCAGCCTAACTCATAAAATACAGAAGTATTCCATTAAAGTGAATTAAATGCCTGATTATAAGATTAAGGCACCCCGGAAGATGCAAAAAGTGAGACTGTTCTAAACCAACTGTGAATAGTATAGAAACTAATTTTGCCTCTACAAATCTGTTAGAACGTGTTCTAAGGGTGAAAATTGACACATAAACATAATCAAATAAGAATTTGATTACAATTTCAATGCAAATACAGACACTGCTATTTCCCACCACTATCGATTCTCTGTTATTATGGAGTGCTCCCTTAATGGGCAGGGCAAAAATATTTGTGGTCTAAACTTTTTTGTTTCTTTACTTGAATTGCTCTGGAAATTTTCCTTGCAGACTTTGTGTTTGTTTAGTAGGTTGCTTACAACATGTGGGTGACTAAAATGATTTTAACAGCCTGAACTGTATTATAATGACAAAGATTCTGTAGATCTTGTGACAACACATTCCTCTGTTCTGTATGAGTTTATTTAATTCCTTTTCAGTGGTTGATATTTGAACCTCTTTTATTTAGAGTTGATCCAGCTACACAATTCACAAAGTGCCTAAACAGGTCCAGGAGGGGTTAAAGAACACACCATCAATATAAAAACTGCCATTCCATTGCATAATCTACACAGCCTTGTAGCTCAATCTGGGATCTTGAGAAATTTTAATCAAGTGACTAGGGAATGTGATATATGATTGGTAAGTAATATGAAGGAATTCTGCAAACCGCTAAATCTACTGTATGTTTTGTTCCATGATCCTATTATAATTTTCAATGAGAGGAAATTTCCAAATTTTACATGCTTAAGGTTTTTCTTCTTTATTGTGCTCAGAGGAAATTTTATGAAGGAGTGTGTATAGATGATTGTTTAAAAAATATCATTATTGGCTGGTCATGGTGACTCACACCTGTAATCCTAGTAGTCTGGGAGGCCGAGGCAGGCAGATTGCCTGAGCGCACAAGTTGGAGAACAGCCTGAGCCAGAGCAAGACCCTGTCTCTAAAAATAGCAGGGCGTTGTGGTGGGCACCTACAGTCCCAGGGACTTGGGAGGCAGAGACAGGAGAATCACTGGAGCCCAAGAGTCTGGAGTTGCTGTGAGCTATGACTCTATAGCACTCTATCAAGTGCAACAGAGTGAGACTCTCTCAAAAAAATAAAATAAAAAAAAAGTAAAAATATCATTATCAAATAATAGGGGATGCAGTTGAGACATAAATGACCACAGAGGGAAACATCATTGGAACCAGGGGTAGCATGTATGTAATTTGCTAAAGACACAATGATCAGAGAGTTATTTTTGGTAACCTTAAATATCATGCAGGTCACAAGGTATTTTGTGATCAGAGCAGAACAAACACTGTTTACTGAGGAATTAATTTGTGATTTTAGTCACTGAAATTTGAAGGGCAAAATCTGGATTTCTATTTTGTTGCAAGGCATAGCCATGAAAACTATCCATCTAAGCAGTTTTTCAAAGACTATCTCTATAAAGGGACACGGAAGGGGCACCGACTTTTCAGGTAACTATTCGGATATAATCAAAGCTTAATATAGGAACTGATGAGCGGGGCCCGCAGAGTCCCAGTGGAAGGTAATTTACAATTTAAGTTGAGTCACACTTTGGTGGACCCCTCTTCCCTTTGCTCTTACCTAATCAGGGGAAATCTGATTAACATACACAACAAAACCTCAATGGAAAAAAAAGTCACAAAAGGGCAGAAAAGTATTGAGGGAAAGAGGAAGAAGCCTTTCTAATTCTCAATTTGTTAATTAGGGTCAGAACTGGGGATTTCCTGTACCTTAAATCTACTGAATGATTACAAAGGTCTGAGAAAAAGGGATATGCTCAGAGTGATTCACTCAACTTGCTTAGTATGGGGCTCTGGCACGTGGGTTGCACTCTCCTCTCTACTAGGGCTATATAGTGAGGAAGGAATGGGGGAAGGTCTCCAACAGGTGTTTACTCCAATTCAGAATTTCCATAGAATTTCAGTAGGCTTTGGCCTGTTGCACAACAGGTAAGGTTTGAATCTTCATCTCTCAAATGTGTGGGCTCCAGTCCTTATGAAGGGACTTCCCTTGGGACCTGCATACAGTAGTGATGGAAATGCGACGGTAATTTCCTGTTCTGCTTTGCCATCTTGGGGTGACTTCGAAAAGCTTTCTTAACCTCTGACAGGAGGAAAATGTTCACAAGCTTGATTAATCACTACACAGAATTCAGTGAAGATAATTAGGCAACATGAATCAGATGTCCAAATCGGAAGACAGGTAGTTTAAATTCTAGGACTGAGGTGGAGCTTTGTAAAGGGCCCCACCACAGAGACACCTACACTAGGACCTCCTTTGCTGAGAGCTGCTTCTTCCAACCTCAGAACTCTTAAGTCCAAATGAATTGCTCAAATTCAGGGTAAAAGGCTATATAAATTATATATATACACACATATATTTGAATTACAGACTGATTTTTATGATTTCTAACTATCTTTGTAGATAAAAACAAAACTAAACCAACTGAAATAGCTTAAAAACCCTGTCCACGTGGCTGTTGGCCTCACTATTCTGCACAAGATTAAAATTATATCCCAAGATGCACACCCTACACTCCAATTGATATTTTAATAACTCGATTAAAAATTTCTCAGGAGTCTAGTAGAGTCAGGAAACGGTCTGCGGCGTAGGTGAGGAGTTTTAAGTTTTTGCAATGGTAACTCTGGGCCCCAGGAACAGAATAGCAAAACTCAATTAAATATGTTTTTCCTCCATCCCTGCCTAGTACGAAAGTAAAAAATGAACAGCTGTTTGGAAGAGTAGTGTTAGGTTTTCTCTATTTTCCCCCGTAGAACAGCCAGGTGGATTAACATGATCCAATTTTTAAATTGTCGTCTTATCTCCGATCAGAATAAACCTGGGCGCCCCAGCACAGAGAGACCCCCTTTTTTTTTTTTTAATTTTAATGTTCAGCCTTCAAAGGTCGGGGTAGGAGAGAAAATAACTCGAGGATTTTAGTATATAGTCTATTTCCTAATTAAGAAATGAGTGCGACAGTCCTTTGGCCAGCTCAGTTGTAGATATTGTTATCAAAACCCCAAAAGGCTGCTGGCTGTCCAGGCAATGGGGCTCCCTTCCCTGGGAGACCCCCAGCCAGAGCAGCCCGGCCGCCGCCCGTCTCTGGGGTCTTTCCCTCCTCGCGCGGACGCCTCGGTTTCCCCTGGTCTGTCTCCTACGCTCAACTCCCGGCAAGGCCGGCCGCCTCAGGCTCGCCGCCACCAGGCCGGTGCAAATACCTTTTCCCTCCACGGGGCCCCAGCGTGCGGACACCTCCCCGCCTCCTCCCTCCCTGCCGGCGGGGCCCTTTCCCGGCTCGGGAACAGCAGCCCGGCCGCGGCGGCAGGAAGCGAGGCCGTGTTGATGCTGTTCCATGGCGCGCCTCTCCACCCTCCGCCAGCCGCCGCGGCTCTTCCCTGCTCTAGCGCGCCCCCCTCCGCGCCTGCGCGGTGCCCCGCGGGGGGCGGGGCTCAGATTCCTGTCAGCGGCGGCGGCGGTGGCGGCGACCGTCAGTTTTCGCTGAGGAGAAGCACGAAAAGGACCCGTTGGCTCTCCCCCATCCCCTTCCCCGCCCTGAACCCCTCTCCTGGCTCGCTGGAAATCAGTTCTTGTGGAGTTTTCCTACCACCCCGCCGCCGTTTCTTCGGTCCCTGGGCCGGTGGAAGTCACTGCCCTCGAGGAGGAGGCAGCGGCAGCCGCCCTCGCCTCGCCGCCCCCGGTTTGGTGCCCGCGGTCCCGGAGAGGAGGTGCCGCCGCCACCGCCGCTCCCCCCCTCCCGCTGCCCTCGGGCCGGGCTGGGTCGAGTTGCGATGCCCTCGGACTTCATCTCATTGCTCAGCGCGGACCTAGACCTGGAATCGCCCAAGTCCCTGTACTCGCGAGGTGAGTCAGGCTGGGGGGTGGGGCGTGGGGGCGGGGAGACGGGCCCAGGGTGCCAGGGGGTCCGCGTCGGGGCAGAGGCGGTCGGCCGGGACCCCAGGGTCCTGTTTCGCTAGGGCGGGGAGAGGGCGGCGGGGTCGGGCTGCCGCGGAGCCGCCGGCCGCTGGGGGCCCAGATTCCGTCGGCCCCCGGGTCTCTGCGGCACCGATGGCTCCGAGCGGTCTCGGCAGGTCCAGCCCCGCCGCGCTCCGCGAGCCGCCGGCTCCAGCCTCCCCCCACTCGGGGATCACCCCAGACTCGGCCCCGCGCTGGGGCCGCCGCGATCCGGGCGCAGCGGCTGCTCTTACCAGGACCTTCCTCCCCGGCAAAGTTGCCCCTGAGCGGGCGGTGCGACCTGGAGCGGGTTCTGGGTGCGGGGTCACCATTTTTCTCCCCCTCCAGCTTGTTTGTGCGCCGCCGTCCTACCCCCCTCTCCTCCGGCCTAGTCCACTCCCTCCCCTGCTTGGGACAGCCCCCCTCGAACAGGCGTTCTTCCTTTCCTCGTCATCTTATTGCTGGAAAGGGCCCGAATTTTCTTTTTTCTCTTCCCACCTCCGTGGCATCTAATTACTTCTCCGAACTCTCTTCTACAAAGATAGGGGTGCTTGTCTGGGTTGGATTTATTCCTCTCCTCCCCCAGGAGTACCAGCTCAGGCACAGACGCTGTCCTTTGAGAATTTTCTCTTTTTGAGCTGTTCAGAGGCTCGTTGCAGGGAGAGGGGCACTAGACAGAGATAAATTCATTTAAAAACTCTTTGGCCAAGGCTGGCAGGGGATTCCCAGCATCAGAAATATTAACACTTGAGCTGATCTCAGGTTAAATTCCTATACTGGACACCGCAAGAATGTGTCAGAACAGGTTCCCTTTGCAAGGGGCATCAAAATCACAATACTCCCACCGGGAGGGGCAGAGGACATAACTGGGTTGTTAGCTATTCATTTCACCATATTTTAAAAATGTGCCACTGTCAACCCTTTTCCTGAGAAATTACCGTTTTTTAAAGCTTTTGGTTTGATGTATCTGCTGATTCCACCTCATACAAAAACAAAAAAGGGACTTCAGCTTCAGGCATTAGTATATTTAAGTTTTTTAAGTGAATCAAAGTGAGAAGGTTTAACTATGGAAGGTACTGGACTTTGCAGACTGACTACTGAGTTTGTACACAGAGTCCTACTTAGTAACTGTAGCCATTGTCTGTTGCTCCGATGACTTTAGTTGGCAGTCACCATCCTGTAAGATGTTTTTGGGGCAGCATTACCTGAAGTAGTTTAGAAATATTGTAGTTTTGAGAGTCAGAAGAAAGAAGCAATATCAAGAAATGATTCTTAGAGCAAGGCTAATAATGTGTTACAAATGGGTGCTAAAAATAGTCAAGACATTAGCACCATTTGGGCAGTAATCATCAAATAATTTTCCATGAAACAAATACTTAATGAAAATCTAAGTTTAGCTTAGAGAGCAATGTAGATAGAGATAATTCACCCTTCCTTCTGCAGGTAATTTATTCACAGATACAGGCTTTAGCTCTTTAAAATACATGGCAGTTATATAAGATATATGCTATCCTTGGCATTTTTTCCTCATTAATTATAAAAAGTACCTAATGCTTTTTGTGTTTTTCAGATTCTCTGAAGTTACACCCATCACAGAATTTTCATAGAGCTGGACTATTGGAAGGTCAGCACAGTACCATTTTAAAGCATATTGTGTTAGTATGCAAAGGCTTTCTCTGAAATGGAGTTTAAATGGGAAAGTTGTGAAACTTTGCAAACTCACACAATGTAGTTTTCTCCTGAAAAGCCTGATCCTCCTTTTAGAGCAGCTAAATGTTTCAGTGGTGTATTTTGTAGCTCCATTTGATGTTCCTGTTGGCTGTTGTATCTTCTTTGAGAAGCCTTGGAAAAAACCCACAAAAATCACTTAAAATTATGTGTTGGGTGTTGTACTTTTAGAATTCCAGATCTTTTTTTTTTTTTTTTTCCTCTGAGAGGGAGCCTCAAGCTATCCCCCTGGGTAGAGGGCCATGGCATCACAGCTCATAGCAACCTCCAACTCCTGGGCTCAAGCCGGTCTCCTGCCTCAGCCTCCCACAGGCGCTCGCCACAACGCCCGGCCTTTTTTTTTTTTTTTTGGTTGCAGCCATCATTGTTGTTTGGCGGCCCGGGCTGGGGATTCGAACCTGCCACCTTAGGTGCATGTGGCTGGCACCTTAGCCGCTTGAGCCACAGGCGCCGAGCCAGAATTCCAGATCTTAATTCTAGCTTTTTACACACAAACTGAATGTGAAAAGGCCCAAACATTAAGATGATGACTATAAGCAAAGAAGGGTGACGCCAAACACATATTAGTTAGAAAATTCAGAACTTTTATATGCTGAACATTTCAAAATGATATGTTAATTATTTATCACAAAAGTATTGATGCCATTACTATTGCATTATGTTTAAGGATAAGGAAAAGCCAAGTAATAGAGATGATGATGATTGAGGTATGTTTAGGAAAAAAGGGTTTTAGAAAATTCTGGAGATGTTAATAGAATCTATAGAATGATTTAAACAGCTGACAGTTACTTTAGAAAAGTTTGTTTTCATGGTTCTTTTTAGCGTTTTAAGATAAAATACTCTTTATTATTCCTGTAATTTTGAAGTGATTTCACATGTCATCTTGGAGTCTTGTAATTCTGGGATTTGATAGCAAAGATGCCCAACATAGAGATGAGAAACTGAGGCCAAAATTAAGAGTCTTTAAACAAGCCTCCACAGTAGCAGAAACAGTACTTTCTGTGTTTATTAGTTATACTCTTTACCCATAGACAAGCTGCCACTGTAAAATATCTGTGTAACTCATAATTTAAACATTTTATGGCCCATTTAAAAAAAGGCCCTAAATATTTAAGTTTTACTTTAGTATAGATTTTTACCTCTGTTAGTTGTAGTCTGGTATAGTTAGAGATAAATGGGTTTTGTAATGAAGCTTAAGTTTGAATACCAGGTTAGCTACTTATTAGCTCTCTGACCTTGGACAAGTGATTTTACCACTCTAAAGTTTAATATTCTTTGTATAAAAATAGATCCATCGCTTAAGTTTAGTGAGCTAATGCACATAAAGTGTCTAGGGCAGAGTTTTATGTTAGTTTTTTCCTTAAGTATCAGCTTCACAATATAATTTAGAGAATATAAAAGGTTTTCAAATTAATTGTTGGTAATATTTGTACATAATAAGAAGCCCATAGGCATGTACAAAAGAAGGAAAGAACGAAAGATATTTTTAAACTGCAGATTGAAGTGAGAAATTTTTAGAAGTGTTTCTTAGTGAAGCACATTTCTGGTTTTTAATCATAATGTTCAATTTGTGACTATGTTTTAGAATGATGTTTGTCTGTACAAACCTATCCATTTCCTGGGCAAGAAATAAACTAGAGAGTGTCATGATCATAAAGATTATCAGACAGGAGAAAGGAATGAAACAAAACAAAACAGTGTAAATTATTTAAGTAAATTTTTGTATTGAGTTGATGGAACTGCATATTTACATATTTGTGCCTAAATACTTGCTAATTTTTCATTTTTGTTATGAAGATATTCAACTAAAGACTACCCTTTCACACATTATATATAAAATGTAAAATGTGTTAAGTATCAAGTATGTTATGTTCTTTTTACATTTTTGATACAAGGTGTCACAGAGCGGTTGCTGTGTAATGAAGTATTAACTATACCACTCTATTGCTATATTTTAACCTTTTGTTATGGACACTTTAAAGAATACCTAGAAGTGGAGAGAATAAATAATAAACCCCCATTATTAAACTTTAATTATCAGTCTAATTTTGTTTCTTTTATCTCCTCCTCTCCCCCAAACTGGATTATTTTAAAACAAATATCAGACATCATATTATTTCATACATAAATATTTCTATATTATACTGATTTATTTCTTACATTAAGTTTTAAAATACTCTGTTTTTCCCAAGGAATACTTTAATTTATAATTATATTATCTATATTTATTTACATATACATATAAATATATATGTATATTTATATAATACTTTAGTTTATTTCAGCAAAGTCTCTTGTGGCTCTTCTGCCCTCTTTTCAAGATACAGTACGTATAATAGGAAACTGCTGCTTCTACTGTATAGAGTAGCCTTGTTAAAAGCTTCGAGCTTTGTTAAAATCATAGGCCATGCTATGAGACTTGGGTTCAAATCCTTGTTCCGATATTTCTGTGCCCTTGGCCTAATTATTTAATGTTTTTGTGCTTCACTTTTCTCATCTTTAAATAGGGACAGTTATCTTTACCATATGTGGTTGTGAAGATTATTCAAGGCAAATTTATATAAAGTATTTAACGTAGTATATAGTGAATACTCAATAAGTGCTAACTAAATTAAAAAAATTTAAATAGTCTGGCACAGTGGCTCACACCTATAATCTTAGGACTCTGGGAGGCTGAGGTAGGTGGATTACCTGAGCTCACCAGTTCAAGACCAGCATGAGCCTGAGCCAGAGCAAGACCTTGTCTCTAAAAATAGCTGGTCATTGTGGTAGGGGCCTGTAGTTCCTGCTACTTGGGAGACTGAGGCAAGAGAATTGCTGAAGCCCAAGAGTTTGAGGTTGCTGTGAGTTGTGATGCCATGGCACTCTACTGAGGGCAACAAAGTGAGACTCTGCCTAAAAAAAAAAATTTAAACAACAGATATCTGAGGAGTGCCAAAAACTTTATAGATATGAGCTCACTGAATTCTCCTAACAATGCTTTGGGATGGTTATTATTCCACTTTAAAAATGAGGAAACAAACACATAGGGAGGTTCAGTAAGTTACCCAGAGTCACATAGCTAGTAAGTTATATAGAACCTTACTAAGTTGAAGGTTCTGAGGTAGTCTCACTTTATAAAATCTGACCTCTTAACTATTCTGTGCTACTCATTCTCTATGTCACATAATATAAAGTATTGTCTGGTAATGTTTTGATATGTATCAGTAGTCTAGAGATTTCTGTCTAAAAATTAAAAACTCAGCATACAGTGAGGGGAATTTGAGTAATTGTTATAATACAACTTGTTAATTTTTTTTTTTTTTTTCTGAGACAGGGTCACATTTTGTCACCCTGAGTAGAGTGCCATGGCTTCATACCTCACAGTAACCTCAAACTCTTGGGCTCAAGTGATTCTCTTGCCTCAGCCTCCCAAGTGGCTAGGACTACAGGCGCCACCACCACAACATCTAGCTATTTTTTAGAGATGGCATCTTGTTTTTGCTCAGGCTGCAACTTGTTAATTTTTAGTAGAACATACATTTTCCAAATTTAAGTTCTTTTAGGAAAACGAGGTTGGAAAACCTGTGATTGGGTATTATAAGGTTTTAGAAATAGATTCAAAATATCTTTTTTTTTTGAGACAGAGCCTCAAGCTGTCACCCTGGGTAGAGTGCAGTGGCCTCACAGCTCATAGCAACCTCCAACTCCTGGGCTTAAGTGATTCTCTTGCCTCAGCCTCCCAAGTAGCTGGGACTACAGGCACCCTCCACAACACCCGGCTGTTTTTGGTTGTAGTTGTCATTGTTGTTTGGCAGGCCTGGGCTGAATTCGAACCTGCCGGCTCTGGCATATGTGGCTAGTGCCTTAGCCGCTTAAGCTACAGGCACTGAGCCTGATTAAAAATATCTTTATGGTTCAACTGAGTTTGCATTTAACCTACCCTTGGAACAATGCTGATCCTGCTACTGCCTTTTAATTCAATGTGGTAATTGCCTGACAACAGAAAAGTCATCTAGCTAATTAATATAATAATAAATAACCAATAAAATGATGTTTCTGATGACCCTATGATTAATGTATGACATGCTTAATAAAACAAATTAAAAAATGATGCTGTTACAGTGATACTGAAAATAACTTGTATAGAAAAAAATCCTAGATAAAAGGACATTATAGATTTTTACTTTTTGATTCTCTTTTTCCTGTCATCTTTAAAGAACATGGTTTGTATATATTTTAAAAAATAAAGTGCCTCTAGGAGGTTCAAATTCAAAGGGTAGAGTTCTTTGATGTACCTAGGAAAGAACTTTGATGTCAGGGAAAAAGCTACTATTTCTTACACATTCTTTACTGAAACATACTCATTTTGGTATATTTTGTTTGCCATTCCAAAAAACTAAGATAGAAAACATATAGATTAACTATGAGGTCCTTCTAGAAATATAGAGATATAAGATAAGATGGTAGAAAATCATAGTTAAAACAAGAAAAATAAGAAAATAAGCAAATTGGAGAAAAATAAAGACAATATATTAAAATTTTAAAATGGGCTTGGTGGCTGTGGCACAAGTGCCTAAGGCACCAGCCACATATACCTGAGCTGGCGGGTTCGAATCCGGCCTGGGCCTGCCAAACAACAATAACAGCTGCAACCAAAAAATAGCTGGGTATTATGGTGGTGCCTGTAGTTCCAGCTACTTGGGAGGTAGAGGCAGGAGAATTGCTTGAGCCCAGGAGTTGGAGGTTGCTATGAGCTGTGATGTTATTGCACTCTACCCAGGGCGACAGATTGAGACTCTGTCTCAAAAAAAATTTTTTAAAAAATGGTTTAGAAGCATGATTTTTAAGAGATAATGTGATGTGTCAAATTAAAGAACGAGTTAAATAAGAGCTTAATGCCAATCTGGCATAATCTTGGTGGGAATTAAACATTTAAGACTGGAAGTTTTTTTTTTTTTTTTTTTCCCCAGTCTGTCATCCTCAGTAGAGTGCTATGGTGTCACAGCTCACAGCAACATCAAACTCTTGGGCTGAAGCGATTCTCTTGCCTCAGCCTCCCAAGGAGCTGGGACTATAGCCTGCCGCAATGCCCGGCTATTTTTTGTTGTTATTGTTGTTGCAATTGTCATTGTTGCTTTAGCTGGCCTGGGCCGGGTTCAGACTTACCAGCCTCGGTGTATATGGCTGGTGCCTTAATCACTGTGCTATGGGTGCGAGCCTAGGAAGATTTTTAAAGGAAAATGGCTCGGTGCCTGTGGCTCAATTGGCTAAGGCGCCAGCCACGTACACCTAAGGTGGCGGGTTCAAATCCCCAGCCTAGGCCCGCCAAACAACAATGATGGCTGCAACCAAAAAATGGCTGGGCATTGTGGCGGGTGCCTGTGGTCCCAGCTACTTAGGAGGCGGAGGCAGGAGACTCGCTTGAGCCCAGGAGTTGGAGGTTGCTATGAGCTGTGATGC
>CAUYQV010103579.1:0-27432 GCA_963574575.1 Galagoides demidoff | reverse complement strand
CTGGGACCACAGGCGCCTGCCACAACGCCCGGCCATTTTTTGGTTGCAGCCATCGTTGTTTGGCGGGCCCGGGCTGGGGATTCGAACCCGCCACCTTAGGTGTATGTGGCTGGCGCCTTAGCCGATTGAGCCACAGGCGCCGAGCCAATATATGTTGACATTCATTTATAGCAACCAGATATCATTTGTAAATTATATATGTTGCAGTTATCACCTCTTAGTCTTCATCTTATCTTTTTACTTGGATTATGATATATTTTTATTATAGGTACAGATTTTAATTTAAATATAATAAAATTTAACGGTTTTCCTTTTTGGTTTATATCTTATGTCTATGTCATAAAAATATTCCCTCTTGTGCTTCATGCCATAGAGACAATGTCCTTTTCCTTCTAAAAGTTTAATCTTTTTTCTATATTTAGGTCATTAATACATATGGAATTCATTTTTTATATAGTATAAAACAAAGCTCCACTTTCTTATTTTTAACATATGGACAAATTTTCCATCATCAACCAAGGGAGGGGGGGATCCTTTCCCCACTGACCTATAAAACCACCTCTGTCATCCATCAAGTTTTTTTTTTAAATTTATGTGTGAAAGCCATTTTAGATTCACAACAAAACTGAGTAGAAAATTCAGAGATTCCCCATTCACCCTCTGCCCCCACATGAGCACCACCTCCCCTATTACCAACAACTTCTGTCAAATTTTTATACATAGTGAGTCTCTTTGGGGCCCTAGATCTGGTTCCCTTGGTCACATTGTCAGTGCGACACAAGTCTCATGCAGTATAAATGAGGCATCTTTTTAATGGGACTTAGTATCTGATAGCGTTAGTCTCCCCAGTATTGTTTACTTTTAATACAGTTCTTAAAACTTCTAAGTAAAATTCCTGCACATTTTGCTATTGATAATAGTATCAATCAATAAATGACATTTGCTAACTATGGCTGAAATAGTTAGAAATACTATTTTGACCACTTGAAATATAATTCAAATATGTTTAAAGTGTATAAATCAATGGCTTCTATTTTTTGAAATATGTTCTAAATTTGAAATTATAATCATATGGTATAAATTCTGGTCTGGACTGTTTGACTCAACAGTGTTTTTGAGATTCATTCAAGTTGTTCTGTGTAGTTCTGTCCATTTAGATCTTTGTTAATATAGATATTTATAAAGATCTATATCATTTTGATCTAATTATATAAATACATCACCGTTTATATCCAGTTTGGAACTATTACTAATTATACACTTTTTCCCTATAATTTCCTTTTGGTTCATTTTAAGTTTTCCCAGCTTTCTAGACAGTGTTTTGTTCTTTTCTTGTGTTCGCAATTTCTTTTTGCCTGCCTTATAAATCTTGAGGGTCCTCAAGCTTATGGAATAATTATACACAAGATATTAAATATATAAAGTGTATCCTTTCAGACATATAAACCAACACTTTTTCACAGTGACTTATTTTTCTCATTTGTTTTGTGATTTTTTTGTTATTCTTTTTTTATCCTCCATATAATTTATGGAGTGAATGTGGTCGTCGGCTGGTGTGGATCTGTCCTGACAGGGTCTGAGGCAGCTTCTCCAGGTGCCATGGTCCACGATCGGGGTTGGGCTTACCTTAACTTCTTGGCTTGGGCTTTCCTGGGTTCTCACATAATGAAAGGTCATCTGTAAATCTGTGTGAGGGCAAGCTGTGGTTATGAACTCTCGAGGACAGGGTTTTGTTACCCAGCACCCAGGCTACAACAGACGATGCCATCACCATTTCCCAGGGCTTGCGGTCAGTGTGTTTCCTGTTCTTGAAGATACAGCCTTCGGGGGTCTCTTCTCTGTGCAGCCAGCAGG
The DNA here is from genome assembly GCA_963574575.1 of Galagoides demidoff. Classification (NCBI taxonomy): domain Eukaryota; kingdom Metazoa; phylum Chordata; class Mammalia; order Primates; family Galagidae; genus Galagoides; species Galagoides demidoff. Next base: position 25,578 of record CAUYQV010103579.1, on the reverse strand, counting down.
TCCCAACACCTCTCCCTGGGGAACCCCGGGCATTTTCCCATCCCTGAAAGCCTGCGTGACTCAGTCTTCTTGCTTTCCAAGATGGGGAAATGTCCCCAGATAAATGGCAGCTCACCACTCTGATGAACGGGAGAGTCCCCTTCACACTATGCCCTGAGATGTCCCCTGCTTTCTCAAGTCCTCTCTATGCATTAGAAGGACACTTACTATCTCTTCTACAACATTTGTAGGAATTATTTCAGAGATTCTCAGAACCCTTAGTCTGTCAGAAATAGGAAGGAGAATAGTAAATGTAGGCATGGCGGGGGGAGGGGGGGCAAAGAGGACATGGGGTATTGCTGTTTAACCAGTATGAAATTTTAGTTATGCTGGGTAAGTAAGTTCTAGAGATTTGCTAAGAAAACATTGTACCTATTGTGCCATTGTACCTGTCCTATGCTCTTAAAACTTTATTAAGAGACTAGATCTCGTTTAAGTGTTGTCAGCACAGTAAAAAAAATCAAAAATTAAAGACTATTTTCTAAATAAAAACAAAACTGAACCTCATAAATGAATATATGCCTAGTGAAGTATGTCACACTGATAATAAATGAAAGTGTAAAACATTCACACTCCTCACTCTCATTAAGTTATCAAGAACTAATTAAGATGTTATTTTCTTTCATGAAATCCAAGTTGCTAACTTGTAACTCCCAAAGGTAAAAGTAATGTCACCTTTAAACATCAGACTATTATAAATAACTATACATAGCACTATAATAATATCCTGGTGTCCTGTGGATAAGCAGAGCTCAGCAGTAAGACATATTGCTGGAAGTGGAATTGCAGGTTAAAGGTAGAAAAAGAAATCTAAATGTTCTATTAAAATAACATTCACGTCTTACCATTCAGCATCCCTTGTGTAAATTGAAACAATGCTTCTTTTCCCACACCCTCACCCACAGAGTGAGTCATCATACTTTTCACCTCCGATAACTTGATAAAGAAAAAATGGCTCCTTACAGTTTAAGTTTGCTTTCCTCTTATTGTTCATGAGTGGACAAGTGTTAACCCCAGTTGAATGAACAAACAGCTGATTGCCAGAAGTATTCACGATGATGAGGACGAGTCTGAGGTATGGATGTGGATACCTCAGGAGAAGCTTGTGAAAGTACCTTTCTAACCCCCCCCCACCACCACCACATGCTGACAGTAGAAACTCATTCTCAGACTGACCTCGTTCAAGGTAAGAGAGGTATTGTTCCAGTGCACTGGTTTCAAGGACTTTCCCCCATGCAGAATAAATAGAACTAAAATATCTCTAAAGCTCTAAGTAAGCAGATTATGTGCTGTCAACAGTGAATGCCCAGTACATCTGCAACGCAAGAACTTAATAGAGAAAGGTATTAACTGTCGCTTGATTTGAAAGAAGGCAAAAATCTTTTGCTCACATTATATTCCTTAAAACCCATCCCATGGAAAGGGCTGCCACTGTCCCAGGCATCCCAGGGAGATGAAACACAGAACAGTATCTATTGGAAGAAAAGAGACTCTTAATTTCCCTTCCCCCTCCCTTTTTTTTTTTGAGACTCTTACTTTCTTGTAGCTTCATGTCTTTGAAGAAAAAACTCTTTCCTCCAAATTTGTAAGCAGACCTTCTCATGTATATCCTTGATCAAAATTGAACAATGAAATCAAACATTAACTCCTAAGTCCATCGATTATCAGGGTGACGAATAGAATTTCCCTGATTGCTTTGGATCCATTGATTTGTATCCAAGACTTACATGCTCTGTAGCAAAGGCAAGTGCGGGTATGGCCCTTAGTTAGAGACATACGGTGATAACAGTGTCTGATGTAGATTGCAAATAAGTATCGTTTGTAATAAAGTTAAGTAACTTCACGTGTACAATGGACCTGTATGGAATTTCTTGGTGGCATTTCCTGGGCAAAATTTAAATTACTAAAAAATGAAAGTCTGTGTTATGGAAACAAATTATAGGAGAACCTCTGTAAGTTGACCACCAAAGGATTGTGACAAACTCGTCGACATGTGGAGATGGTCAACATAAGGAACGAGGTCCACTGTACTGATACGCACATGTGGTGCGTGTCTGGTCCATGAAAATTAGGTCAATCTAAGGAGATGGTCAGCGTAAGGAAGTTCTACCGTACTGTTAGTTGATATAATTTGGTGCATGGAAATTAATCATGGTTTGTTTCCTGAGCCATATGTATAATAATAGTCAGAAGTATAAATAATAATGCAGTGCTCCTAAAAGATTGCAATGCTTAGTTTTCCACACAAATTATTTTATTTTCTCTCAGTCGATATTCAAGGTGCTAAAGTTCTAATTTAGAGTTCACTCATGATAGCATTTATGGGAAAATGGGTTCTGAATTCCAAACAACAAGTTCACAAATGAATTGAACAGAACGTGCTCACCAGCTGGGGACTGCCAAGTATGACTTGAATTTAAACTTGATACTTGAGCATGAATTTTAAAAAGAAATAGACACAGTAAAATCCCACCTCTCTCTGACACAGTCTTGCAATGAGCTTTGTACTACTTAGAAATAGAATGTAATTTTATTTCACCTGAACAACAAAAAATAGTAACAAAACTTCATATAGACACATTGGGAAAGGCCATTTGATGAATGAAAAATTCTCATTCTTTATTGTAGATTTATTTCCTAGACATCAGGCAGAGATCCTAATTACCATTTACCATAACTTTGGCCAATTTTCCTAAATGCACCCATTAAACTCTTGATAAAGAGAACAGCCTTAGTCTGAAAGACTAGCTCTGTTACTCCCTAAATGTTGCTGACACATAGGTGCGGCCACCTCCCACAAATTCTCTTGGAATATGAGTCACCCACTGCCCCTACTTTGTGTAAACGAAGATTAAGAAGCAGTTTTGAAAGCCATTAGTGAAACACTGAGAATCCATTCCGCACAGCTTGGAGAGCTCAACAGAGGCCGATGATAATTAAGGAAAGAAAAGCTCCCAGTTAAAGAAAGGAAACCACCTAGAGAATGTCACCGACTGCAGGCTGTGGGCTGTGTGGAATTAGGACAGACCGGCCTAATGCCTGCCGGCCTAATTGAAGGGAGCCCAGCTGAGAGAGGTTGCAGTAAAGAAAGAGAATTAGGGAAGATTTTATTCTTATGTGAAGTTCTTGTGAGAAGGATATTAGGACAAAAACTTTTCTGTCATTATTCTCTTATTGTTGAGCCCCAGGAACATGCCCTCAAGTTTTTACAGTTTCTTCTGCAAGTCAACACTTTCTTTTGTGTTACAATAGCTTTGTCCAGGGCTGCCAATTTGTTCGGGAAATACCTGTCCATTGGCAAAAAGGAAATTCACTATCTTATCACTTTCATTTGTAGATAGTATTTTTTTTTTAGGATGCAGATAGCAGCCCTGTTTGTTGCAGTAAAGGGCCTTAATGGAATTTTTTAGCGTGTCAAATGTGTGAGGGCTGACGTCTTCCATGCTGAGCTGGCTCTCACCAGTTCCCTGAGGCTCCCTTGGTGTCACATAAACTCTTCTGCAGTGAAGGTGGCACAGTGGGCTCATGAACCCAAGGACACAGAGGAGCTGCTGGGTAGAGCACCGGATCAGGAAGGCAGAGGCTCCCGGGACCCCGTGTCACAGAGAATGTGCATTTCTTCTGCTGTTCTGTGCAAATGAACAGACTAGATGTCCAACACGGTTCTCAACCTCCACACTACTTAGCGTTGCTTAATTTGTAGCCAATGTGCTAACTGACCTGGAAAGATTAGAATCTCGTCTTCAAATATCTCCCTGGATACAAACACACAGCACTTTGATCCTCAGGGGGCATTTTACTTCAGAGACACATCCTTCTGCTCGCATTTTTCCCCTTAATGCCAGTAAGAAAATTGAGGGTTTTTTCCTCCCAGATTTCAATCCAGAATACAAAGAAATTATTAAGCTTTCATTTCAAAACGAAAGCTTCCAGGTGAAAGATTTCACCCCTGTTTCATAGATCTGCTAGATCAGGACACATATTTTCAGTTTCAGGAACTTGAATTCTAATCCTTTCCAACTCAGCAACTCCCTTTATCCAAAAACACAGTATCGGAGTTTAATGAAAGGGTCCGTTGGCTGCTGACTCTGAGCTTCCCTTACAACTACATTTGCAAGGAAGCACTTCGAAGCCAAGAAAACTGCCAAGCCCTGCGATTCATCTGTACAGCTCTACTTATCTGGGGCTCCAAATGCCGTGAGAGAAAGCACAAGCCCTGTGATTTGGACAGCAGTTTGATTAAGATGCCCAGACTCATTCTTCTGCCTGTGTACGTATTCCTGTCCTCTGCAGAGGACTGGGTAGCTGAGTATGTCCCTAAGAGATCCGTTTATGTCGTGGACTCCCGGACCTCTGTGTGGAGATGGTGCCGACTGTGACACCTCTGCCTGCCTGCGCCAGCCCTGGGGGCTGATTTGTGTCAGTTGAACTGTTCTGATAGCTTTGATGTGACCTTCCCAAATGTGCTGCTTCCCACTGTGACCTCCCGTTGCTCACGTTCCATGCCATGTCACCTGGAATCTCCGTTGAAACCCGCCCTGCACATTATCACTTGCTGGCAGTGTTCCTATCAAGCTGTGCCTGTCTGCCTTATCTGGGAAAGCGGCTGGAGAGAGGCAGAGGTGGGGAGATAAAAAGGAGCCAGCAAAATCACAAGGTTTCACAAGAGAAGCTGCTTGCTTATAAGGAATTTATTTTTCGGATTACAAAAGTCACATATGCTTGTCCAAATTTTGGAAAATACAGAGAAGTTGAAAGAAAGAAGCCATTACTATAATCATACTACCCAGCTAACAAGCATCTAAGTGTATTTGTAGTTGGGGGATTTCTGGTTGTCAAGTAAGAAGGTGTCTTTCCCTCATCAGACAGATTTTTTAATACTCTGTGGTCTTAAGTCATAAAAGGGAGATTTCTTAGTCAGGGTGTGTTTCTGGAATATCATTTCTTCCCCATTTTCAGCAGACTTGTCAAATTATTTTTTCTTGACTAATACAGACTAAGGACAGGGCATATTCCTTTCCAAAATTCTTAAAAAAGCAAGTCCTATTTATTTTGAATAAATAATATTTGTAGAATTCAGGAAGAATATTCCGTCAAACCTAATTCACATACTGTGTATCGTTAAGACATAGACGCAATACACAAGATCTCTTGACAGACGAGAATGAATCAGACCAGCCCCAGCTCACCCGCCGGCCTGCCCTGAGCTCGACACTTCTTATCTGCGTGAGGTTGCCCGACTTAGTCACTGAAGCATATAAAAAGAAAATAGATGTTTTCTTGAACAATTAAAATATTCTAAAATCACCAGGTATAGTGGCTTACACCTGTTATCCCAGCACTCTGGGAGGGTAAGGCAGCAGGATCCCTTGAGGTCGGGAGTTTGAGACCAGCCTGAGCAACAGTGAGACCCTATCTCTGATAAAAATAGAAAAATTAGCCAAGCATTGTAGCAGGTGCCTGGAATCCCAGGCACGCAGGAGGCTGAGGCAGGAGGATCCTTTGAGCCCTGAAGTTTGAGGTTGCTGTAAACTAGACTGACACCATGCCTTTATATCCTAGGGCAACAGAGTGAGACTCTGGCTCCAAAAGAAAGAAAAGAAAAAAAAACTTTCTAAATTCTGTCAATATGGTGTAAATCTACCAACTCCTATCATAGTTCATCCGGTAAACAAAGAAACTATGTCTTAATAAATATTTCAAACTGAAGCAGATGTGAAAAACAATAAAATTATTCATATTTGTGAGACTTGGAGTTATTAACATGTTTTGAAAAGGCTGTTTATGTCAAAAATTGATAGTAACTACCTAGATAAGACCAGAAAAGTATTAATAATATGGATTAAAATGAAATCTTAGGTTGGTTCCACAAACTATAAAATTTAACAGCAATCTGTTCTATACACATATTCTAGTTTTAGAGTTTGAACTAGAACTAGGATCTAATATCATATCTGACTGAATCTAAACAAGCTGAGCTCTAAAACTATAGCAACCCTACTCAGAAGAGCAGAGGTGAATAAGGAATGTCCATTTATGTTAGAGGACTTAGAAACCAATCATGGCAGAGTATGTGCCAGTGAATAATAAAAATCGTAACCCTTTCAAACTTTTCCCAAATGTACACGATATTTGTGAAAAATGCTGTTTCAGAACAGGTAAAAGAATGCCTGGTCAAAATAAGATTGGCTTCTTAAAATTCTAAGGCCCGGAGCTCCTTTGGGTTTTGGATTTGGTTTTGTTAAAGGGAGTGATAGGAAATGATTAATCTTCTTAGCCAAGATTTTATAGGACACAAATTAAAGCTCGCTGCCAAGACAGGAAGGAAAAAACATCCACAGGTGTGTACAGATGCCAGATGCACTCAGAGGATCCCAGGAACCCTCGCCGTTCCCTACAAACTCTGTTTTTCATCACATTGGGAAAAATAACATGGTTGGTACCTGCAATTTCTGACACCAATCTCATATCTAATCTCTGTGGCTTTATGAATATCTACAAGGGACCCAAGGCCTAATTGAAACTGCTGCTAACTATTGATTTATTGAGCTGTTCATACCGGGGAGTTTATGAGGACTCTGTAAATATGGGCCAATGTTAGTAATGGTCAAGTTCCCATAATTTCTTAATGTCAGTTTATTTATTCTTGATATTTATGGTTATAAGATAGAATCCAGTGATTATCTGTGCTGGGGCAGAAAATTCATTTCTAAAGGATGACAGTAAATAAAAGCATGGTTTTGGTTGAATTTTCAGAAACATATTTGAAGAACCAAGTACGAACAGCTGAGGGAGAAAAATCTCACAGTGAGCAGAGTCACCTGAAATAGGGAACCAAGTGGAAAAAGGGAAGATGTGAGGGTCCACGGAATTTGAGTTGTATTTGAAATGACATTGAACTTTCGGTGTATGTTGGGAGGGGAACATCAAGGCATCTTTTCACCCAGCAAAGAAAGTGACCAGGACCCCCAGCAGACAGACCCAGGCACATCCTCGAAAGTGGTTTTCAACCCAAACCTTTGCCCCATAGATGCATTTTATGTGCTTTTATTTTGGGCACAAAGAGAGCTTGATTGACACAACAGAACACCACCAGCCATGCCACAGGCTGGGCTTCCATCACTAAGTGCTTTATTTAGTTAATTTTCCTGGGCTGAAAACTCCTGGGGACATGTCAGCCATAGTGTCCTTTTCATTCTAAATTGATCTAGAGCTTCCAGAAGTCTGAAGACCAGTGACTTCAAGATGTCCTCCAACCTTATGCAGTAGAACTTCTGCAGGTCACCCATATAAAGGACTGTGGCAAACTGGTCAACATACAAAGGTGTCAACATAAAGAACTAGACCTACTGACATGGTGCATGTCCAAACTGTGGAAATTAGGTCAACTCAAGGAGGTGGTCCATGTAGGGGGGTGGTCAGCTATGGAGGTTCTACTATAACTCTGTGAAATCACAATTTGCAATGTTGAGCATGATGTCAGTGCTGAGTTTCTGTTCCTATCTTGGTTTCCCTCCTTGCCTTCCCCACAGAAGGCAGTCAGCATTAGAGCTGGGCTCTCAACGCCTTCTGGATTTGAGCACAACAAGCTTGCATCCATCTCTTAGTGGCGTGACAGTGATTTTACAAAGACTCCCACCATGTTTTCTTCAGCGTGGCATTCATATTCCCCTGATGACCCCAGATCACCCCTGGTCTTCTTCTGAGTTTGTCTGAGTGCCCCTTCCATCATCAACCTGGGAATTCTCTCTGTTTTCCAAAACCCAGGAAACTCCCAGGAGCCTGCGCCCTCCCACTCACAGGTATAGAATGCTGGCTCCTCTTCTCACCTGCTGCAATCCCACTGACCCTTCCACGCCTGCCTTGTTTTACTGTTTCCTGCATAGACACTCTACTTAGTTCTCTTAGCAGCCAGAAACCAAAAGGCACTGCTTCACCTTGGGCTGTCACATAATTGAGGGGTAAGTTCACAGTAGCAGCATCTCTATTAGTTTTCCACACTGGATTACCTACCTTTTGGAGGCAAGGGCCGCTTCTGTTCCTCTTTAAGCTGAAACAGTGAAAAGAAAGTTCTCTGCTCCACACTAAAAACAAAGAAAAGCAAGAGCAATTCTTCTTGTTTTTATCGCCCGTCTCAGATCAACTGCATTTTCAAATGTATGCTGGATATCCATGTGATCTAGGAAGGCGTATTTTCTCCAAAATATATAAAAGAACAAAGCAAAAGTGTAAGTTGTGAAGATAAATGGCCGAACTTGTGAACTTTCGCTATCATGTTCCCTAGCGGTAAATCATCTTTGAGAATCATATTCGTTTGGTCAAGAAATATATAAGTCGAAGCCATTTGGTTAATTTTATTTCTCTTTTTCCTTTGACATCAGAAGGCCTACGTGAATAGAGACGGACTGAGTTTTATGATTGTATACCCCACACTTCCATTAAAAAATATTTTCCCTTCAGTATGTTTCTTATCTGCCTTAAAACCATAGAATCTGGCTTAAGCAAAATCAACTGTATTTTCCTTTTTTACAATAAACACCTTTAATTACCTTCCTCCCAACTACTTTGTTGTAACATACAATGTGTTTGTCTCCTGAGGGGAGCGTGAAAAAGAAACGCAGCGTGACTGAGGGCTCCTATAATTAAAGCAAAACTAAAAAGGTCAAAGACGAGGAGGTGGTAAGTTTCAGGCAACCCCTGAGAACAGCTGCCACATGTCACTCTGCGCCGAGACTGTCTATTATTGGGTTGGTTATTGGGTGATTTCTGTATTCCGACTTCTCCACCTTGTGCCCAGATCAAGCAAGAATGTATCACATTTTAATTAGCACCTGTTTTATTTTGCTGCCTTCTGTAGACTGTGGAACAAATTTCTAATAAAGCCAGAAGGAAAAATAATGCAAATATGGTTGGACAAGCAATTTCATAGTCGAGGTAGCTATGGCATTTGGGGACTTTTCTTGTTTTTTTCTTGTCTTTGGACTTAACTTCCCTCATGTCAGCTCAGTGAAATGTATTAAATGCACACCCATCTCCTGCTAGCCCTCCGTGGTGGCTCCGTATCAGGAACACTGCAGAACAGTAAGACGTGCTCTCCGCCCTGAAGGGGCTTATGGTTTAGAAGGAAATCACAGTCTTATAAATAGATGGGTCAAAGATGTGAGCCACACTATTCTGGAAGACAGTCCAGGGTGGCCCAAGCCGACCGTGCTCACTCTGTGTATGTGGGCAGACATGAGGATTGGCTTTCTAGAAGCCCCAGTGCTGAAATCTGAAAGATGAGAAGGGTTTCCAGGCTGCCAGTGGTGGAGGAAGCTCCTGACTCCTAAGGAACTGAGGGCCTTGTGTTCACTCAATGGATCTAATATCGTCAAGCATGTCACCGTGCGAGTGAGGGAGGTGGCCGTGGGGCACAGTGCAGAGTTGGAAAATCGCTGTCCTCACGGAGGGCTCAAAGGAGAGGATACGTCAGGGCACAGGCAAGGCGCTCCAGAGGCAGGAGACAGGCGGCTGGCAGAGAGGCCTCCAAGCGCAGACTCGGGCACTCAGGACCCTCTTCTCCAGAGCTGCGGACTCAGGGCTGGGGGTGGGGGAGTCAGAGAGAAAGGATCATGCACTGTACAGCTGCCCCAGCCTTCCCCCTTGGCTAGCTGTCACAAGGGACACTGTGTCACTGTCACCAGCAGGTGGAAAGGATGGGCCTTGTGACCACCCCCCGGGCATTGACAGCAATGTCCCTCGCTCTTCCTTCCCCCACGCCCTCTTTCCATGGCTACGGCTCTCGCCTCCCTTTCCATTTAGAGGCCTTTGCCCCACCCAGATCCAAGTACTATGTGTGAAGCTGTCATTATGGTTTTTTAAATCCGGGCATTTTGATGACAACAAAAGGAGGGTATTTGTATTAATGACAGATCGTATACTCTGAAATAAGAGCTCCACATCACTAGCTCTATGCAGTCGTATACGAGAACCCATACAGAGTATCAGTGTGGCTTCTCCCTGAGGACTGCGGAGTAACTTCAGTGGCTGAGGCTGCGGGAACACTCATTTCTGTCAGTGTGTGCCCCGGGTGGTTTAGGTCTGGCCTGTTGGGGCTTTTTTTTTTTTTTTTTTTTTTGCCTTCGTGACTGATCATAGAATATATTGGTTAGTTTTACTTTTGTTTTTGTTTCTTTGTGAACTCTGTGAGCGGCTGCCCAGAGCTCTCAGCTCCGGGGCAGGAGTGCCCTGTCTGCAGTCTCTCCCCAAGCCATGCCATCGCCCAGACCGTTAGCATTAGGGAAATAACGGTGGCAACAGACCTTTGAGGCCAGATTGTTACAAAGAGCTTCGTCAGACTTCAAATCTGAACATTAACCAGGCTTCCCTAAAGTGTTCTCAGGACACCGCCCATCCGTATCCCATAGGTAGTGATAGCTCAAGACTACAGCGTTCAGTCACTTAGCTGGGTTTAACTTGCAGCAACCCCTATCCCTGCCACTGTCACTGCCATGTGGCACTGCCATCGTGACGCTTACCAAGATGTCAGAAAGCTGAGACAAGTCGTTGGGAATTAACTCTCAGCCCCACAGCCCCTCTGACATTACCCACTCCCAATATCCTCATCACTTCCCTACCCAGATGTGAAGAGAGGAGACAAAAGTCTCTCGGGTAATGCACAGAACGCATCATAAACTTGGGAATAATCAGCATTAACCATATTCAGCAGAGAGAGATGCACTGTGACTAAGTTTCACTGAATTTTAATGGCACTGGTTTTAGCCCAGAAGGCGTGCTCATGTGTGCCGGAGTGATTAATGATACAGCTTATGCAGCTCATTGGTCAGACTTAAATTAGTTTAAATATGCATCTGTTGTTTTGTTATGATGAATCTCTGTGTTTCTTTTTATTTCTCTTTCCCCTTGAGTGCTTCCTCTTGACTGGTGGAAGATGTTTGTCTGAATTGGGAAAGAAATGTCAACCACCCCCTAGGTGACAACACTCCCAGGCTGCCAGAGATTAGGGGAGGGAGGCAGTAAACACTTCACACCGTGAAATGCGCTAGCTCAGGACAGGGCATGCGTGACTCAGTGGAGGCAGTTCCATTTTCTGATTAGTGACAAAGGAAGCCAGTGAGTTCAGATCCTGCTCCGCGTCCTGAGGACTTGCTATAAGTCCACACATCCATCTCTTACACCGGCCCTGGACAGTTTTCTTTCTTTCATGCACATTCATGATTTTAATTTTGAGATGGAGATGCCAGACCTCTGCTTCCTAGAATTTTATAACTTTCTGTCCTAAATAAGGAACTCTCCAGACATTGAAACTGCACTCATGGTGAAGAAAGGACGGCCGTAAGAGTAACTTAATGAGATCTTTTATAACAGAACTCAAAGGTTTTTCAAGTTCACATAACAGGAGGCCTGCCCTGGACACCATCCAGTTTCACAAAACCCAGATACAGAGAACCTTGCCGGCTTCTTAAGCTGTGTCCCTGAGAGTACAATTTACAAATAGTTGACTCTATACTTTTTCTATTTGTGAGTCACCCATATAGATAAACCTTTAAAATGTAAGAAATGTCTTTCCAACGGCCTGAGTATGGATCCTTAGAGGGTTGGCTAGAAAGCAAATGAAAACTTCTAGACACCAAGGATAGTTAGAGCTGAGCTTCACAGATAAGTCACTTTGGAAGCTAGAACTGGCCTCTATTGAGTCCACCAAGACTTCTCACCCAAGAAGACAGTGCAGTCATGAGCGCGGGAGTTGGTCTGGAAGTGGGCACGTTTCCTCTCCTGCCGTTCACCTCCCTTAGCTCCCATCCCCGGTGAAGGGACACAGGTGTGACGCACACCTCTGGCTACAGAAGTATCTGCGCCTGATGCTGGAGCCACAGGGTCTCCAGACTTCCAGCCTCGGGGCTCCTCTCTCTGCTAATATCTAGATAAAGTACCTGAGCCCTCCGGACGTCTCACTATAGGAAATCCAACTTTGTTCCCCAGGTTATCGATGACTCCTGGCAGTGCCCGGGAGGATATGCACTCTCCTGGAGGTGAACTTTTTCTTCTGTTCCTAATTTCTTTCCTTTCTTTCTTTTTACTTTTATTCTTTTTCTTTCTTTCTTTCTTTTTTTTTTTTTAAGACAGAGTCTGACTCTGTCTCCCAGGCTAGAGTGCCGCGGCATCGGTCTACCTCACAGCAATTTCAAACTCCTGAGCTCAAGTGATCTTCCTGCCTCAGCTTCCCAAGTAGCTAGGACTGCACACACCCGCCACAACGCCTGGCTAATTTTTCGATTTTTAGGAGAGATGGGGTCTCACTCTTGCTCGGCCTGGTCTCAAACCCATTTTGACCTCCTCCAGTGCTAGGATTACAGGCATGAGCCGCTGCACCCGGCCTGCTCCCAACTTCTTAACGCTCACCCGTGGGCATGTTACTAATACACCTTTACTGGTTGCTTTTTTCCTACATGATGAATTAGAGAATGGAGTAAGTTTTTACTAAAGGTGAGAGTCATTAAACTGCACATGGGATATTGTTTTTATTTAAACCTGTCACCTGTTAAGGTCCTTGGAGCTCTTCACAGACAGCTGTCTTTCCATCAGCCATGCTCTGAGGACCCTGTCTTCCTACCGCCTCCCTCCCTGAGTTCCAAGTGCTGCACATTGTATTGGGAAGGAGTCGGAGGGGGGAAATCAATGCTGCCTGTCACCTTCCGTCTCCAAGCGGAACAGAGTCCAGTTCATCCCGTCTCTTCTTCCGAATCTAGTTAACATCCATCCCCTTCACTATGCTTAGATACTGTCCCTTGGCCACCCTAACCTGCAGGTTATAATTGAATTGTCAATGACCCTGCCCCCAAATCCATTCACTCTCATTTTAATGCTAATGAATGAAGGTTTATAATTATGCATAATAAGAGAGAACAGCAGCATCCTTCTCATAAAGAGATGTTTGAAAGCAAATATTTTTGGAGATGATATTAAAAGCCTGTTTGGCTATATACTGGGTCCTAATGTGTTCGGGCCTTGCCAGTCTGTTATTGTGTGGAAACCTCCCGCTCCGTGCTACCACACTGCACCATCTGCCCCACCCGGGAACGTGTAGGACTTTCTGACCTGAAGGAAGAGGCAAGGCAGGGGCAGAGCCTGGCCACGTCCCTCAGGACACAGCAGGTGACCTCTACCCCTGCCTTCTGGGAAATGGTGGCTTACCCGAAAAAAATAAAGTGAAGTGTGGCTTTTTTCAGACTGTGTACTTCTCAGTGTATAAAAACCATCCTAAGATTCTGTGCAGGGAGAATCAAGTGGGAAGCCAACTTGTGTCATATAAGGAGCAGTGAACTTGGAGTCCAGAGAGTAAGTAGCATTTTCACCCTCCCTCAGATGGCCTTTGCACTTTGGGAAAGTTATTAACCTTCTCCAGGCTTCAGTTACCTGATTTTTAACATTCAGAGTCTGGACTAGATACCCTCCCACCTCGTCCGCAGCTCAGAAACTGGGTAAGACTAGTGTTTAAAGTTGCAACGTCCCACTTGGATTTAGAACCCCAATCGTCTTGCTACAGGCTAGCAAGGTTTACTCTACAAATCAGTATCCAAGGTTTTCCAAAACCTAGAGTAGACAAACCCACCGTGCCCCTTTCCCACACCCCCGATGTCACCTCTGAGCAGAGGTGGCATTCACTGTTTGCTGGGCTTTCTCACATAACAGCAATTTCTAACCCAACAGGCTTTGTAGGAACAAATCTCACTCTGGGCCTGGATTTCTTTCTGGGTTTCCACATGACCCTGTGTGGGAAAAGCAAAAGAGATTTCAGGTGTTTGCAAGACCCATTCTAGGAAGTGATTTAAACATTGGGTGTATGGTCCACAAAACAGCCTCAATTGACACTTCTGCCTGAAAGATCTCTTTCTTCAAAAGCCTGTCTGGATTAATACCTACTCTTCTCCACGTTAGGGCAAAAATGAAGGTTGTCTTGGTAACTTAAGTTTAGCCAATAGAAGAATCTACATAGCACTTCTAGGCTTCCCCTGTTATCTAGGCTTCATTTTTTTTAATTTATCTTCTTTCTCTCAAATCTGGTCAACCCAACTTTTTTGGCAGTCTGTTTACCAATCCAGAAAAAATGTTGCTCTTATGTCTTTTAAGGTGGCCATGCAGTAACGCTGATTTCATAGAATGTTACAACTGGATCAGTTTATAGAAGTCCTTCAGTTCTTATTTTCTTTCTTATGAAGTGAAAACAGTCACCAGGGAACTTCCTGGAAACATTGACCTTAGTATCTACACCAAACTATTGAATCAGAATCTCATCAGAGACAAGGGAATCTGTATTTTTAACAAATATCCCAATCAACCATATCACCTTTCAAGTTTGAGAAACCCTGATTGATTCCCATGATTTTCTGTTACAGATGAGGATGCTCATTTTGGTTATGTGTGGCACACAGGGAGGTGAAGAAGAAAAGATTTCACAGCCTCGTCAAGATAACTGCCTAGAGAATTGACTAACATGTACCCGTTATATACCAGAAATTGGAAATTATTCCTGAGGCTGAAACACGCAATTTGAGCTTCTCAGCACCCAAAATTCTTAACTTTGCTGAACCTGTAATGGCACTAATTATTTATGTTAATCACAGGAGTCACCTTCCATGTTCCCCTAACCTCAGTAGCTCTCTACAGGCCCATGTCAAATCAGGAGATGCAGGACCACAAGCCACTTTAGGAAGTAGAATTCATGAACACACATACCCACCATTCTCTTCTCTTAACCCAAAAATATGAAATAATCTCCAGAGATGAGCACCCACCTCAACTAAAGCTTGTTTTTGTACCTTAAAAACGATAATGTAATTTATACTCTATTCTGTCTTTACACACAAAATCAGGGTCATAAGATTACTTTCAATAAGATAGTACAGAGCCTAGAAACAACTTCCATGGATTTACAATCATTGGAAAGTCTCAAAAAGGTGACTAGGGCAGTGACTGATTTTCTCAATAACCAATCCATGTTCCCCCCAAGGGAGGTTAGGGTCTACCGGGACAAGTGAGGGCTTATAATCACAACTGCCACCAGGTGGAGCAAGTGTGCCATGCACTTTGATGACTTCAGGGCCGTGGAGATCAATTTAATCCAGAACCAATGCTTCAAACCAACCTCCTGACCCCCAGGGTAAAAGAAGGCTGATCCAGGGTCAGGCTCATCTTTCACTTCATGCCCTCAGATCAAGTGGGTCGACCCTGTGCATCCAGAATGAGGTTTCACTATACCAGCCTGGCAGGTATAGTGGAAGGGTACCATCTCCCTAGATGGGTCCACAGTACGGAGCCACTAAACCGTGAAGGCCCCTGAAGATTTCCTGTCCTAAAAAGCATACCTTCAGATTAGATTTAAGGGAAGAGAAATCCTAATAGTGTATGACAACTAGGAGAAAATCATATCATTGCTTTCATATTTCTCCAAATAAAATCTCAATCATATTTTGTGCCTGGTTTCCATTTTCCATTATTAAAATGGAATTATTATTTTTCAGAAAGCCACTGCAACACACTCAACTCTTTCAGGCGATGTTGATCCGAGTGGGTTTTCATCATTCCTTCTAACGTGTTTGTAAATTTTCCTTTTTGATTATTCTAATCAGGTAATGGTGAGCTCAGCAGAGTAAACACATGTGCAGCTCCAAAGTTCTATGCTTAATGTCAGTTATAAATTTCACCAAACTAGCTAGAAAAGCAGCTATAATAAGGAATATTCCAATTAGTCTTAGAGGCATTAAGCTGAGAAAAATATGGAATTTTTTTTCTCTTGCAGAGTTTGCTAATTGCCCCCAACAATAGGTATAAATCTCTCTTGTTAGACTTGCAGAAAATATATGGGTTTGATTTCCTCCTGGGACACTCTAGAGAAATAAGGGAAGCTGCAAACAATTCTTAATGTTGTGTTCAGCTAGAAAATACAGAATATTCTCTCTCCATACACACTCTAAAAATACTCTAGGGTTAATGGAGATACTGTTTCCGTGCTACAATTCATGGTTGCCGTAAATACTGGTACAACATCTATACCATATTTTAATTACAATTTTAAACCTGCAAATGTAATACCTTGACTTTATAGTAGTTGTAGGGAATATATGGCCATATTTTATTCCATTGAGTGTACATTTTTAGAATAATTTTTGAGCAGCTAGTACTATGAAGACTATACAACTATTTGCTGACAGAAGTTGAAGAGTTGTTTTAGTGACCAAAGTATGAACGTAAGACCAATTATCTGCCAGTAATTCCCAAGAGGTGTCTTTATTACTGTTTTAAGTTTGGCAGAATTGTGGCAGGGAAAAAGATAGGTGTTTGAAATTATTTTTATATCCCAGAATCAAGGCCTTCTTAATCCTTAGCGAACAGGCACCTGATGAACAGCCTATAACTAACTTCTAACCCAGCTGAGTGTGCGGGGAAGTAGCACCTTCCAAGGTCAAGTTCAGGGCTTGGTGTTTGTCTATGTTGCTTTCCAGTTGCCAAAGTCCAGCCCAATTAGCAAGTCCTGCTGGTCCCTCTGGAGTTTTCTTAATCCTCTTTTGACCTCTCTAATTTGAATTATCCTGTGTCATCAACAAAGATTTGACAGTTGGGCCTCAGTGAAATCAGAAACTAGAATTGCAATTAGAGTTTCCTAATCACGGCGCATACTGTATCGTTGCATGGGGAAAATACTGGAATCTAATTAGAAGAAAGGGGAATTGCCAATGTGCTTAATATTCCATTATTTTTTTTCCTTTAAAATATAGAGTTAAAGGAAGGTTTGATTATCTTTAATAGCTGCAGTTATCTACCAAGGGGGACTGCTGAATATACATGATGTGGGAATTCAAAGTCAAGGAAAATATGCTTGAAGAAAAGTATCATTACAGCGAGAATTAGAGGATTAAGACTCTTAAGTTTTTTGAAAGAAATTTTTAGATTTTCTGGCTCTGGGCCCGTTCTTTTATTTGTAAAGTTGTGAAAAATATGGCTTTTTTTTTTTTTTTGGCAGATGGTAAAGCTTTTTTTTAATTTAATGTTTTTACTTCATATTGTCATTTATAGGAAGTTAAAACAAACAAAAAGCAAACAATTAAATGGTTTAGAGCTACAATAGATGGTCAACTCTACAGATAATCCAGGACATCGAAAGCCCTAAATCTGTCACATGGGCGTGTAGTTGTTTATCCATTGGTTTCATAACAGTACTGGGTACCTTGGATACCTGCTTTTCCATTCTTGTGATACTTTGCCAAGAAGAATGTGCTTCTACACCTACTGGGCATAATGTAAGGATATATAGCACACCCCCTGGATGAAGGGCTCAACTACAACTTGACCTTTACCTAAGAAACCCAAACAATGTAACCTAATCATTTCTACCCTCATATTAATTTGAAAGGAAAGAAAGAAAGTATACAAGGTACTATTAATAAAAAACCCCAAATCTCAAAGCACAGTTTCATCTGAGTCAAGAAGAGTCCAATGAGATTGGGTAGACACACACGATGGGAAAGAAAAACTGCACCAGATACTTATTTAAAATGGTAGGAAAGACCCAGTTCAAGACTATTGTAATGTGGCTTGAGACGGTACAGTAGGGCAGAGAGACTGAAGTCAACTGCACTGGCACACACAGGCCCAGAGTTTTTTAGCAGAGAGGCGAGGCAGAGAAACAGATACCCAGGAGGTGAGGCCGGGTGATCAGGCCTCAGAGTTGCTGACTGGTGTTTAGAGAAGTCAGTCGGGCTCCTAGCTACACAGAGACTGGGGCAGGAGCCCTGCCTTCCTAATGATCATATTTCAAAGGGATGGCCCCCAGCTCCTGGAGAAAGATGTTCCTTCCTGGACTGCGGAAGATTTACATCTCAAAGGGCAGAGTAAGGGTTGCAAGGTTTCTAAATGTAAATGCTCCAAGAAAAGGAGACCTGGAAGAAACTCAATTTAGTCAAGCTGCTGGGAACTTAAAGACCTTTAGGTCAACAGGAGGCTCCAGAGATGAGGCTAAGATCTGGTTTTTTGAAATTAGGTGGATAGGTCACCAGTCATTATACATCGTATCAGGAGGCCTTACATACACATTGTTGTTAATATTTAGCAGAAGCAGAAATTGTATTGAAAGTATTAGAAATTAACAGAAAGTAAATGAATACTATTTAACAGAAACAGCAATGGTTTAAGTGTACTTAATGAAAGTACTGCTATCGTCCGCAGCAGCAGAATGGTGCCACGCTCTGCCCCGGTCAGCCGTGTTGCCTTCCCGGTGACACGTGCCAGAGTCACATTTCTGGCTGTATTCAGTCCCTCTGAAGTAAAGGGCAATAATTTTTATCCTTGATTTGCTGAGAGTTACTGAGGCGGTTCAGGCAGAGAGGACATTAATTGTTTCTTCCTAATATCACAATACACTCTCATTCCCTAAAGCTGTGTGGCTCCCTAGAACTAAGTCGGCTGCTTAGGGGAGATCACTCAACACTTTCCGGTCCCCAGGGTAACACTGAGGCTTTATTGTTGCCAGTTGACAAATCGCCTCCCATCTGCCTGTGCCGAGTGTGGGACCGCAGCGGCAGTGCCCTAGATGTTTCCCTAGTGGCCTAATAGAATTAATGTGCCTCCCCGAGCCTTTAACTTAATGCTAAGGAGGGGCTCCAGCCATGGGGGAGTCTGCCTAGTAAAGAAGTTCTCGGTTGCACAACCCTCTGTGCTTTCCTGGCTATGGTCATGGTTTGTCTGCAGACGCTGACAGCCCACTTGGGTCTCACTAAAGTCCACAGGGGCTCTGGGACACTAACATTTAGAGAAAGTCATGGAGCCAGTAGGCAGAGGTGGTGTCTCAGACAGAGCCTCAGAGTCTTTAGGAACCACGTGCAATGCTGTGTGTGGTGGGTGAGTACAAGGGCAGCGGCAGCAGGGCAGGAGCCAGCCAGAGGGAGCTCCGGGCTGGAGCCCAGGAAGATGCTCTAGGAGAAGGCACAGCTCCTCTTGCTCAGATCTCACAAGGTCAGAGGAAATGAAGAGGCGGCGGAACTAAGATTACAGAAGATGCCCTGCCAGGGAGTTTATACCCAGGCGAGGCTCCAAAATGACGCCTCATTGGCAGGATGTATCCAATAACCAAGCAGTGCCCGGCGTCCCCTCTCTCCTTCTGTCCTGGGGGTGGATGGCAGCCAACCCACGGGAGCAGCAGCACTTGGAGGGGCCGTTCTCTCCTCGCACTTATGTGGGGGCTGCTGGCCAGTTTGAGGTCTTCTCTATACTGACAATCACTTTACGTGGTTCTGGGAAATGGCCCCCTCAACACAAAACCCCTTCTTGAATCTGGAGACCCCATACTCCGGGCCCCAAACTTTGATCCTTGGTTCCTTTTGTGGCAGACACAGGGTGGCTCAGTCATGCACGTCAGCCACGTCCCACACAGCACGAGTGGGTGGGACCACTGGACCCCGACGCTTAGTGACCTTACATTTACCAAGCTCTGGTGAGTTCAGATAATACCCAGTCACAGGCAGAGCGATGGCTCGTGCACCTAAAATATTACATACTGCAGGGCAACAAATGGGAAGGGAGGGGATCTTCCCGTCCGCACCTGCCCCCTGCCAGCCTGCCTTCCTCTTCCATCTCTTCACTAAATGAATTTGTAATAGAACTCAGTCTGAGCACATTATAGTCAAGTAAAATACATCAGAAATTCTTCCTAGTTCAGAAAGCTGATCTGTCTCTCTTAGACTTTCCTCCGACCTCACCTTCAACCTCCAAAGAGACATTTTACCCCTGACATTCTAAGCAATACAATCATCAAGAGATGGCAATTTCTCAGACCATTTCAACCTGTTAGGTTTTTAAATACACATGTTGGTTTCAAAAACTAGAATGATACCTTGATGTGTCTGGTTTGTTTATGAATTTCCCCATGATTAGGACAGATTGCAGTTTTTGATAGTCTGTGGGTGTGTCTGCATATACACACAGAAGGGCTGAGTTACAGAGAACAGATTGCCTATGTCTGTATCGCACTTCTTCCAGAAAACCAGCAAGCAAACACATTCCTCCTTACCCCCTTCCTATTATCCTGCCAAGCAGGAAAGTGGAGAAGTCTCCCATGGAAAACAGATAGCCAAGGATGATCAACCCTTACAGGAAAATATTCACCATGATAGGGGAAGGGAAAAGAAGTGTTTTAAAAAGAAAAGAAAAAATTCAAGAATAAATATAAATAAAGTAGAAGAAAATTTCCCTTAAGGGAAAGAATGCCCTTGATATCATTATTAGCAGCAAAGTAGATTTAAGATGCTCTAATGCAGATGAGAGATCTGTGTCTAGCAGCATAACCTGAAATAGAGAGAGGGAACAAGTCTCAAGAGGTAGAATTTCTGATGTTTAGTGGTAGAGGTTAGAAAGGGTTAAAATTTAAAGTAAATTTGGAGTGATCCAGCCGGATATTCTCATTAGCAGTGCTATACTTTGGACATGTCCCCAAAGTTCATGTATTGGAAACTTTACCCGTAACCTGGGGGTGTTGGGAGGTGAGGCCTAATGGGAAGCATTTGAGTTATGGGATGGATGCTGCCCTCATGAATGGATTGATGCTGTTATCCCAGAAGTGAGTTTGTGATGGGGAAGTGGATTCTGAGTTCAGCCCCCCTTGCTCTCTCTTTCACCCACATGATCCCTTCCTCCATGTTGTGACACAGCCAGAAAGCTCTCACCAAATGTCGTGCCTTGGTCTTGAACTTCCCAGCCTCCAGAGCTGTGAGGAATAAATTCTGTTCTTTATAAATTGCCTGTTCTGTGGTGTTCTGTTATAGGAGCACAAAACATACTAAGATGGAAAATTGGTACCAGGGAGTGCAGTGTTGCTACCACAAATATCTGAAAATGTGGAAGTGGCTTTGGGACTGTATAATGGGCAAAAAACAAGAGAATTTGGAGGAATGGGCTTGGAAAAGCTTGTATTGCCATGAACAGAACATTAAGGGTGATTCTGGTGCATGCTCAGAAGAAAAGTATAGGGGAAGTGTGTTCAGAATGTTGGTAGAAATACAGACAATAAAGACTATTCTGATGAGGTCTCAGAAGAGGGGATTGAGGAATATCTTATTGGAAACTGGAATAAAGGCCATTCCTGCTCTAAATTGGCAAAGAACTTGGCTGAATTATGTCCATACCCTAGGGCATTATGGAAGGCAGAAATTAAGAGTGAAGAAGTAAGGTATACAGTAGAAGAAGTTTCTAAACAAAATATTAAAGGAGCTGTATGATGACTTCTAACAGCATATAGCGAGACTTAAGAGGAGATAACAATAGAATTTCCTATTAAAAGCAAAGCAGAACAGACAGGTTTGAAAAATGTGCAGCCTGGCCATGTACAAAATGTAAAATCATGTAAGGGTAGAGAAGCCCCACCCATTCCTAACAGGGTGAGTTAAGAAGCCAGGTGCTATTTATCAGGACAGGAGGAAAATGACCCTGCAGGAATTTTGGAGGCACTTGAGGCTGACACTCCCAGCACAGGCCCAGAGCTCTAGCAGAGCAGGGCGTTCTCTGGAGAGTGGAGTCCCAGGACACCCTCCCTGAGCTCATGGCCCAGGGCCACCTAGCAAGTCTGCTCCCTGTGTCCAGCATAGTGCTCCTCAGCCACCCCCGGTTTGACTCAGGTGCAGCTCATGCTGGTGCTCCAGAGGGCACAAGGGGTAAGCTTCGGCAGTGCCCATGTGGTGCTAATTCTGCAGGTGCACAGGATCTGTTACCTGTGTGGCCATGGTGGCCTCTACCCAATATTCAAAGGATGTATAGAGAACCCTGGCGTGGAAGAGAAGCCTGCACAGAGTGTCTCACTGGGCAGTGCCTGATGGAGCCCTGGCCCCACTGCAGAGTTTTAGAGCCATGGAATATAGCCGTAGCCTGGGAAAGCTGCAAACATGAAGTTTCAAACCATGACAGCTACTGCATGGGCTGGGCCCAGCAAAGTCAAGGCATGGCTGCCAGAAGCCTTAGGGGCCCAACACCCACCCTGATGTTCCAGAGTCTGAAGATTTAGTGTTTATTCTGCTGGATTTTGGACATCCATGGGGCCAATAACTTTTTTTTTTCTTATTCTCTTTTGGAACAGCCCTGTCTAACCTGTGCCTGGCCTATACATGCATTTTGGAAGCACATAACTTGTTTAACTTTGCAGGCTCACAGGCAGAGGGGAATTTGCTTCAGATAAATCATGCCTTGAGTCTCACCCACATCTTATTTAGATGAGACTCTAGACTTTGGATTTGGATTGGTGACTAGAATGAGTTAAGAATTTGGAGCTACTGAGATAGACTGAATGTATTTTCCTTATGAGAAACATGAACTTTGGAGGTCAAGAGAAGAACGATGTGGTTTGAATATGTTCCTTGAAATACATGTTAGAAACTTGTTCCCTTCTCTGGAGGTGGTTGGAAATGGGGTGCAGTGGGAGATTCTTGGGTCGTGTAGGCATTGCCCTCATAAATGGACTAATGCCATTATCTCAGGAGTAGGCTCACAATTGCAGGAGCAAGTTCCTTCTGAAAGAGTGAGTTCAGCCCTCTCTTTCTTGCTCTCTCTCTCACCCATGTGATACTTTGCTCTATGTTTGACACAGGAAAATGCCCTCACCAAATCTCACTGCCTTCATCTGGTTCTTTCCAGCCTCCAGGACTGTAAGAAAATAAACTTCTATTCTTTATAACTTACTCAGCTTCAGATAATCTGTTATAGCAGCACAAAATGGATTAAAACAAACAGTTATGTGCCTCACTCATAACCATATACTATATTAGGTGCAGAATTACGTCTAGAATGCTGATGGGCTAATTTCCAGATCTGGGCGATTTCTGTTACCTAACCCTATAAAAGGGACAGAAATGTCTGATTCTACAGGGGATTCCAAAATTCTGCAGTGTGAGCTTACAGAACACATAAGATCAACTTTGTGTATTTTTATATATAAATATAACCTACCACCTAAGAGCTAAAAATTATTACCCAATAGCTAATTATTACCTACCTAACACAAACAGTAATAATTCTAATCGCCTTTTTTTTTTTTCAAATTTAGAAGAGCTATTTTGAGACGATTTGCTAGGCCTCTTTAAACTTTTATCCTAGGAAATTTGAATAGGGGCTTTAATTTTTCTCTTGATAAATTTTCCTTAAGCACAGCATTCACTATTGCCTGCTCATCAATATTTTCAAAGATAGATGGTGTAGTGCTCACATATTTGAAGACGGTAGCTGAGTATTTGGAAAGCAGAAGTCACTTCTGCCTTGTCCCTCTTGCTTCAAATTAGACTATAATAAATCCAAAATGGCAGGCTTGGTGTACACAGGTGCTTTATAAGGAGAAGCCTCACGCTTCTGACTTGATATGGTAGAAGGCGATTAGAAGGCAAGCAATGTGTGTCACACACTCTCCCTGGGCCTTGTCCACAGCCTCTGGCTTCTCCTCCTCAGTTCCTGCCCATGTGAGGCTTTGCTGCAGATGGCTGGGCAGCCGTTGTGAAGAGACGTATGAAAGCCATCCTGAGAGCACTGATGAGCACAGCAGCATAAACAGAAGTTTCCCAAAAAGGACTTTGGAGGAAAGAGGCCTTACTCCAGTAAACACTTTGCAAACAGGGGAGACACAGCCTCTGGTGTGAAACGAAGGAATTGCCATACCTGTTATGAAGGATGCCCTGGGCAGCTGTTAGTTTTGTGTATCAACTTAACTGGGCCATGGGGTACCCGTGTATTTGGCCAAGTGACATTCTGGGTGTGTGTGTGAAGGCATTTCTGGGTGAGTTTAACATTTGAATGGACTGATCAAGTACAACAATTGTGCTCTCCCTAATGTGGTAGACCCCCATGCAATCAATTCAGGACAGAAATAGAACAAAAAGGCTGAGTAAGCAGGAATTTATTCTGCCTGACTGCTTGAGCTCGGACACATCAGTCTGTTCCTGCCTTTAGATCAACTCTTCTCAGGTCTTGCATATCTCAAGAGGCTTAAAGGAATAAGCATTAGGTTCCCATTCTGAAGTAGAGGCTGTGGGATGAAATCCCTGCGTTCCTTCAGGACTGGATTGGAAGAAATCATTCTGACATCTGGAACCTCTCAGGGCAATACCATTGGTCAGGATGGGTGAAAAATTCTATTTCCTTCAATTCTTCTCCCAGGTGGGATCCACAGCCCCTACAACTGGAAGGCTGCCTTTGAGCAGAGCTACCTGATTCTGCTCTCCTGAGTGGTCTATGGTTCTTTGCTCTTGCCTCTCTACTGCAGAATTAAGAACACTTCACCTTCACCTTTGTAGAGCTGTCATCCAGAGGGGACTTTCTGGCTAAAAGGGAGGGTGACTTTTGTGTGTGGCCTTTGCGTGTGCTTTTCCTGAGCCACCTTTCCTCTCAAACAAGTTCCCTACAATCTCAGTCATGTACACCCCAATGCCCCCTATTAATTGGAATCTTTATGTGCCCACCTATCGCATGTCTCACTTTGTGATACATTTTAACAGGTACATCTAGGTCAGTGACGAAAGGTGAGGACAATTATCATTCAACTCACTGAACTCTTAAGTCTAGACCCTACTGTTCCAACTCTTATAAAATCTGTACTGAAATATTAGCAGAGTGGTCCCTCCTTGCCCATGGTTTCAGCTATTGACGGTCAACTATCGTCTGAAAATACCCTGAGAAAGAAAAAGTGAGAGACCACATTCACATAACTTATATCATAACACAGTTGTTCTATTGTATTACTTACTGTTAATCTCTTACTGGCCAAAATTATAAATTAAACTTTATCATAGGTATGTCTGAGTAGGAAAAATTACAGTGTATACAGTTAGTGCCTGACTTATGATGGTAGCAGTGACACATATTCAATACGTTCCTCAACACATCAGGGACTGGCCAGTAAGTCAAGCAGCAGTAGTGGACTGTAGTAAGTCTGGAGCCTGTGTACAGGGCTTGGTACTACGCTGCCTCTGTAGCTTCAGACATCTGTTGGAGCCAGCCCCATATATTGGAGGTGGTGGGTTCAAACCCAGCCACAGCCAAAAACTATAAAAAAAAAAAAAAACCAGACATCTGTTGGAGTCTTGGAATGTATCCCCCACAGATAAGGCAGGGGAAGGACAACTGTTCATTTACAAGGACTTCAAAATGTAATTAGAGAAAGAGGAAAATAAAAATTATTCTGTCTTCACACTATCATTGTAGTTCACGTATATGAAGACTTAATCATGGCATTCCCCTGTCAAAACCTCTCCCTTTCTTCTTATTAGTTACAAAATATAGACCAATACATAGACAGTGATCAAGGCATTTTAATTCTTTTAATTATTTTTTATTAAATCATAACTTTGTACATTGATACATTTATGGGGTTCAGGGTACTGCTTTGATATACAATGTGAAATGCTTACATTGAACTAAGTAACACATCCATCACAATTATACTCATTTCTTAATAGTTTTGAAATGTACCATTGCATCATGCACATTAGGTGAGGTTCCCCCAAATACCCTCCCTCC
>CAUYQV010103577.1:0-14438 GCA_963574575.1 Galagoides demidoff | reverse complement strand
TCCGCCTCCCAAGTAGCTGGGACCACAGGCGCCCGCCACAACGCCTGGCCATTTTTTGGTTGCAGCCATCATTGTTGTTTGGCGGGCCCGGGCTGGGGATTCGAACTCACCACCTTAGGTGTACGTGGCTGGCGCCTTAGCTGATTGAGCCACAGGCACTGAGCCATACCTCTTTATATAATAAAGAAAATAAGGATCAAAAAGGCTAAGTGTCTTCCCAACGTTACTGAGCTAAGTAAGTGGTAGAGTTAAACTTTAAATTTGGGGCTTTTTGATGTTAAAGCCTGTGCCATGTGCCCCAAAGCTGCTCTAGGAAATGTATTTGAAAGACTTTAGGAATCTCCTCCAGGGAGAAGCATCTGCCTATATGGCAGGTCGGGTAGACCCTGGAGTCTAGAGTGTTTTACCAATTACAGTATCTGTGTCATCGACCCCCACCACTCTAGGGCACTAAAGTCCAGGCCTGAATGCCTGTGAGCCTGAGATAGGAATTGGGAAACGGCAGGCTGCAATCCAGTTGGATTAATTAAGAGGCAGTCTTTTGGGAGATACAGAATAAACAAAAAAAAAGCTAAGTAAATTTTCACCTATCAGGTTGAGTAAGCTCCAAAAATTGATTACTCACCCTGTTGACCAAACTGTGGGGAAGTAGATACTCTCCGGCTTCACTGGTGAGAGTACAGATTGCCCCATGGAGGGCATTTGGTAATAGCTATCCAGAGTACAAATGCACATATTCTTTGACCCAGCCATTTCCAGTTTGGGGAATTTATCCTATCCATATATACATGCAGCATGATGGATATATAATGTCATTCATTCTACTGTTGTTCTAATGGCAAAAGATTGATAGTAACTTAAATGTTCACCAATAAGGGAACTGGTTTAATAGATCATGGAACAGTATTGGTTAATGCTAATTGCTAAAGCACATAAACCCCATATCTCAGTGGTGAAATACAATAGAATTATATTTCTTTTTGTGTGTGTGCTCCAATAAAACTTTATTCATGGACACTATTTTTGAATTACGTGTAATTTCCATGTTTCACAAGATATCCTTCTCTCGATTTTTTTTTCAAGTTTTTAAAAATGTAAAAATCATTCTTTATTTGAAAGTCATACAAAAAGGGCAGTGGGTCAGATTTAGCCTGTGGGCCCTGGTTTTTATTTTATTTTCTTTTGGGGGGAGGTACAGACACAGGATATCTTGTATTATGCTGATGACAGGGCTTTCAGGGTACCAGTCACCAGCGTGTAGTATACACTGTACCCAGTAGGTAGATTTTTATCCCGTACTCCCCGCTTTATCCCTCCATTCCGCCTTCCTGGTTTTCAATGTCCCTTACGCCACTTTATGACCATATGTGTCCCTCATTTAGCTCGCACTTATAAGTGAGAACATGTAGTATTTGTTTTTCCATTCCTGAGATACTTCACTTAGCATAATGATCTCCAGTTCCATCCAAGTTACTGTAAAAGATGTTATTTCATGCCTTTTTTGGAGACAGTCTCATACTCTTGCCTAGTAGAATGCCATGGTGTCATAGCTCACAGCAATCTCAAACTCTTGGGCTCAAGCGATCCTCTTGCTTCAGCCTCTTCAGCTGGGACTATAGGTGCCCACCCCAATGCCTGGCTGCCCTGTGATTTTTTTTTAGAGACAGGGTTTTGCTCTTGCTCAGGCTGGTCTCTAACTCCTGTGCTCAAGCAGTCCACCCACGTTGGCCTCCCAAAATGCTAGGAGTACAAGAGTGAGCCACCGCCCCTGGCCTTATTTCATGCCTTTTTATGACTAAGTACTCCATGGTATACATATACCACATCTTCTTTAACTACTCATCAGTTGATGGGCACTTAGGTTGATTCATATCCTTGCAATTGTGAGCGATGTTGTGATAAAGATTTGGGTGCAGAAGAAATATATTTCTTTCTATATAACGTCCAAAATGAGTGTTCCTAAGCAGGAGGTAACTTATGGCTTTAGCATCTTTCATTTGTGAATCTTAGATTTGCAGTTTACATGAAGCCCCTTGAATAGGAAAGGGTGTGGAGGTTTGTACCAGAGAGTTTTTATTGGCCAGATCTGGAGGTGAAGATGTCATTTTTGCTCATGTTCTATTGGCTAAAACTCAGTCCCAAGGCCACATCTAACTGCTGGAGAATGGTCTAGCTGTGTCTCCAGAAAGGGCAGCGCCTATGGCTCAAAGGAGTAAGGCACCGGTCCTGGGGGTTCAAACCCAGCCCCGGACAAAAACTGCAAAAAAAAAAAAAAAAAATTAAGAAGAAGAACAGGCTCGGCGCCTGTAGCTCAAGTGGCTAAGGTGCCAGCCACATACACCTAAGGTGGCGGGTTCAAATCCAACCCGGGCCTGCCAAACAACAATGACAGCTGCAACCAAAAAGTAGCCGGGCATTGTGGCAGGCGCCTGTGGTCCCAGCTACTTGGGAGGCGGAGGCAGGAGACTTGCTTGAGCCTGGGAGTTGTAGGTTGCTGTGAGCTGTGATGCCAGGGCACTCTACCCAGGGGAACAGCTTGAGGCTCTGTCTCAAAAAAAAAAAAAAAGAAGAAGAACAGATTCGGTGATTGGCTAGCTGTCTATACTATACCATGGTGATATCAAATGTAGCTGTAGAAAAGGATAAAGAAGTTCTTTATGGGGCGGCACCTGTGGCTCAGAGGAATAGGGCGCCGGCCCCATATGCTGGAGGTGGCGGGTTCAAACCCAGCCCTGGCCAAAAAAAAAAAAAAAAGAAGAAGTTCTTTATGTACTAATATTGTTAAAAAGTAAGATACAGAACTATTTGTGCAAAAAGAGGAGAAAATACATATTCATGTTTGTTTATATATGCATAAGCAATCTCTCCCAGCACATCAAAGAAACTGTTACCTTTTGGGGGGCAGGAAGTAGGCGTTTGTGTGGAAAAGAAATGGAGTAGGTGGGAGACTTCTCTGTATATACTTCTGATCTTAGAGATACATGAGCATAGCTACCTATAAAATAAAAAAGCCAAAGAGGCCATTCAACCATATTGTTGATCTGAAGTTACTGAGTGAAGGAGGAAAATTGAGGTATAAAGCCTTGGGACAGAAACAAAAGAGCAGAGAGAAAAAGGGTTCAGAGCAGAGGCTGGGCAGCAAAGCTGGAGAGATTTCCCTAGCCTCTTAGCAAGCAGCTACAGTGGCTTTTTATATAACCAAGTCCTGAAGCCTTCTGGGGACAACCAGAAATAGATACTTGCAGAGCATGTTAGAGTGCGCAGACTCACTGTCTCTTTCTCTGGGCTTTGAATAAAAATTGGGACAGATACCCAGAGAGGAAGTGGAACCTGAGTTCATTTCCACGCAAGCAGTCCTTGCTCCCTAGCAAAGGGGACGGCCATTCTATCCTCAACTCAGCCTGTGTGTCATCCCCTTGGACCGATTTACGAGGCAGGGGTTCTAGAGGATAGAGATAGCTCTTATTCGTAATGTGCTCATAGACAGAAGTGTCACTTTCTATCTATCTTTTTACTAGAGATGGGGTCTCGCTCTATTGCCCAGGCTGGAGTGCAGTGGCACAGTCGTAGCTAGGCCTGTCAGTGCATACCACCAGGCCCTGCTAATTTTTTTTATTTTTTACTTTCTTTACTTATTTTTTATTTTTATGGAGACAGGGGTCTCATTATTGTAGTGCAGGCTAGTGTTGAATTCCTGGCCTCAAGCAATCCTCCCACCTCCGAAAGCACTGAGATTTTGGGTGTGAGCCACAGTGCCCAGTCTGTCCATTTATTTGCATAGATATTTGAATGTCTACCCTTGTGCAGGTGTCATTAGGTGGCAAAATTACAAAAATAAAGATGAAAAAACATGGTTCTCAGAATCCCTGCCTACAGTAGGCTGTTGAGTGTAAGGATTGCCTGACTGGCTGCTCTCCAACAGGGAAGAGGCCCTTAATAACGTGGTTTCAGTGGGTTCACCAACTCTACTCTGCCTTTGGCCTCATTGCTTCACTATTTCTTCCTCTTCCCCTGATGAATTTCTAAAAAAACCAGTCTTGAATTTCTGACTTGGCTAAGTTCTCCACTTTCCTCAGGGCAGCATCGACATGAGCCGCGTGGCTGTGATGGGACATTCATTTGGGGGGGCCACAGCTATTCTGGCTTTGGCCAAGGAGACCCAATTTCGGTGAGTTTCAGGTGCTGCTGCTGCTGTTAGCCCCAACACACCATCCATTCATTCAGCAAGTATTTGTTACACAAGTGCCATGTTCTAGGCACTGTTTGGGGGTGGGGGTGGGGACTGGGGATTCAGCGGTGAAGAAGAAAACAAGATCCCTGAGTTCATGGAATTACATTATTTGGCAGGGGACAAACTAGTATGCAAGGCAATAGAGAATTAAATTCCCATCACGAGGTGAAATGAAAAAAATAAAATAGGCTGATATGTTAGAGTGTCTGGATGCTTCTCAGAGAAAGTGGCTGAACCCAAGACTGGAAAGGTAGAGAAGCAAAGCAAGTAAAGGTCTTGGAGGAGATCAATCCAGCCAGCAGGACCGGCTCATGGAAAGACCATGAGGTGGCAAGAAGCTTGTGTTGGTGTGGGAGGAGCATGGGGCGGGGCTCGGGGTGGGGCTTAAGATGTGATTAGAGGGAGCAGCAAGGGCTAGATCAGTTTGGCGGGAAGTTTAGTTTTTGTTCTAAATATGAAGGGAAACCATCTAAGGTTTTTAAGCAAAGGAAAATCAATAGTATTTACATTCAAAAAGGTCCTTCTGGCTACTAGGTGAGGAATGGACTGTAGCAGGACAAGAGTGAAAACCTGGAGTCTAGTTAGAAGGAACCTATTTCAGAGTCAAGGTGAGAGGTAAAGGATTTGCATCAGGATGGAGGATGTGAGATGGAGGCAAGTGAACCGAGTCAGCATATCTTGTAGGATTTTCAGGACTTGGTGATAGGAGAGAGAGGAAATTGTGTTTTTCATTTATGTATTTATTATTTGAGCAGAAAAGGATTGCTCTTTACTGAGATGGAGAAGACTGGAGAAGCATTTTGGAGGTTGGGGGATGGGCTGAATCTTAGGGCCATAGTTTTGCCCTTAGGATATAGTTTGCTCTTGACACCAAGGGGGCTTTTCCTGACCTCACATAACATCTGTGCAATCAGGGCACTAAACTTTATTGTTTGGTTACCTTGTCTAATCTGTCTCCCTGCTGGACTGGAAGCTCCTTGAGAGTAAGAACTCTTGTCGTTAATTTCTGGATTTGAAGCACAGGGCTAACTAAGCACATGTGGGTACTCAGCAAATGCTGAATGATGATTAAATGAATGAAATGCCCTTCTCTGGAACTCAAGTCAGGTTGAGGGTAGGTCCAGGAGAAGGGGGAAATCTGATCCTTACTCTGAGGGAGTTTAACATGTAGAAGAATCTTTGGTACCAAGTAAAAGTGATCTCTATCCAAGATCCTAACTGGTTTTCTGAGCCTTTAGTCCCCCAGAGGGAAAAACTCTGCCCTCGTCCCCACTGCCCTAACTGTTCTTGCCTGGGTTTCCACGTGGCAGTTCCAAATGTCTGGTCCCATTCCAGGTGTGCTGTGGCTCTAGATGCTTGGATGTTTCCTCTGGAAAATGACTTTTACCCCAATGCCCGAGGCCCCGTGTTCTTTATTAATACTGAGAAATTCCAGACAGTGAAGAGTATCAGTTTGATGAAGAAGATATGTGCCCAGCATGAACAATCCAGGATCATAACTGTCCTGTGAGTAAACCCCAAGGTCACACGCCCAGTGTCCTCTCCAGTTTCATCTCAGCTGTGGCTCCCTTAGTTTCTTCTGGATTATTCAGAACTTTCTACCCATTAAGAGAATAACTACTGAATACTTCTGAATTTCAAAATTTTAATTCCTTTAGAATTTCCTACCTGTCACTCTTCTCCACTATGCTCCACCTGCAGTGACCTCTTCAGTAGTTTATATGACTTTATGACCTGGTGCTTTCTAGAAAGAGGGTATTGCAGGAATACGTGTTGGAGACGAAAGAGTACAGGTCTGGGTAGGACCCAGAGATACTAACCTCATTTGGGAATTTTATTGGATCTTTTGAATGCTGTGACTATAGTAGACCTTTGACATTTACCAGATAGATTTTTATTTTTCTTTCTTTCTTTCTTTCTTTCTGAGACAGAGTCTCACTTTATTACCCTCAATAGAGTGCTATGGCGTCACAGCTCACAGCAACCCCCAACTCCTGGGCTTAGGTGATTCTCTTGCCTCAGCCTCCCCAGTAGCTGGGACTACAGGCACCTGCCAGAATGCCTGGCTATTTTTTTGTTGCAATTTGACTGGGGCCAGGGTCGAACCTGCCACCCTCGGTATAGGGGGCCGGCGCCCTACCCACTGAGCCACAGGCTCCGCCCCTGGATAGATTTTTAGAGACCTTCATGAATACCTAAATTCACAGATCACTCTAAAATGTGTCTTTTTTCCCCATAAACTATCTCTATTCTAGCAAAGAGAAACCATATTCTCTTTACTTCCATCACCAGCACCATTGGTTGGTTGTCTTTTGGGAGCCATTTTTCACAGAGAAAAACCATCATTAGTGACTTTCATAAATGTACTATATGTAGGAGGTTGTGGCGAGCTCCAGGTGTTAAGGCCAAGCTCTCACTCCAAGACTTGCCCCTACCCTGCACTTGAGCCTCACAGCATACAGGCTCCATGCATCCTGGTTCCTGTTTCAGCAAAATGACAAGTTGACTGAATGCTGTGGATCTCTGGAATCACTCAAGTAGTTGAAATAATAAATCCAGAGCCCTGGGATACTGGGCGTCTCCTGGAAGGTGGTTCCCTCCCTCTTCTTGGCCCAGGCTCTCTTCCCTGGCTGCTCCCACCCCCTTTGCTTTGATTTCATGGCAGCAGAGCATAGCTTGATCCTTTCCATCAGGTTCAGAGGGAAGGAAGGTGAGGTCAGGCAGGAAGGGACACACAAAGGGCATTTAACCACTGGCAGCGTCTTATTGCCGGATTCTCAAGTATCTAGTACATTATTTGCCTTAAATATTGCATTTTTTTAAAAGGCAGTTTTTCTGCATGATATCAAATACATTAGCATTTAGATTTTCTTTCCCTCACTGAGTCAACTAGCAAATATAGTTAGAAGTAATTTAGCCCAAAATGAATCTAGTGAGCTTTGCACTTGTGAATTAAATATACTTAGTGTCAAAAGACTTAAGTTCTAACCCAGAAATCCCCTTTTACCCTTTTCTGATTATTTAAATTAAGGCAAATAATTCCTCTTCCCTGTTTATGCTGTGCTACAGTTCTGGAGAAGGAGCTAATACGTTGTGTGAAAGTTCACAGTCACTCGGTCAAAGCCGTGGCATAGCAGGTTATAACAACCTAAGAATGGCAAGTGCTACAGACCCTGTCTCCTCACCTTGCCCCTGCTCCAGCTAGCTCATCCTTCTCCCCAAAGTGTTGTGGCTTAGGGCTTGAGCTAACTTTGAAGCCAGGCATATCCAGGTTCAAATCCTCCCTCCACCCTCTATACCTGTGTGACCTTGGGCAGATCATATCTCTCCCTGGATTCTGTCACAGGGGGAAATATTTTCCTCACAAGGTTGCTGTGAAAATCGAGGGTGATAATGCGTGGAAAGCACCTTGTACATGTAGGTAAGTACTTAACAAATACCTATATACCCTGGCCTCCAGACCCGACCAATTGTTTTTCTTTTTCTCTAGTGGTTCTGTTCATCGGAGTCAAACTGATTTTACTTTTGTGACGGGCAACTTGATTGGCAAATTCTTCTCCACTCAGACCCGTGGGAGCCTGGACCCCTACGCAGGGCAGGAGGTTGTGGTGCGGGCCATGTTGGCCTTCCTGCAGAAGCACCTGGGTAAGGGGGGAGCTGGAGCTCACGGGGCAGCTGTGGGGTCCCTTAGACTTCCCTGTAGCACAGTGGGCTATAGGTTTTGAACCTAGGACTTAAAACAAATGGAAAACCTTAGAGGAGAGAGTTACATAGAATTATAGGAAAAAATATTTGACTGAAATTGTGAAGATACTGATTCTGCTGGTTCTTACCAGCCAATGACCTTGGCCTCGTCATTTAACCTCTCTATACCTTGGTTTCTACACTGTAAATGGAACATTGACCTCTCTCTATGCCACCATCCCTGTCCTAATTCAAACCCCTATCACTCATCTGCATTGTGGGGGCAGTTTTGATGATACTGAGCTAAATTTACAGAAGTGTTTTAAAGAAACAAGAGTGTGGAAGGATTATAATTAACATAAATCACAGACTAGCTAAAGGGCAAGGTGTCTAGAGGTCCCTGGCCCAGCCTCCACTCAAAAGAGTTGTCTTTCTTCCCTGCCACATGATCAGGTCCACTTTACCACTGGAAATGTGGATGGCTTTAAGAGTTTACATTCTATCAGGTGGGCACATACCTGTAATCCTAGCTGCTTGGGAGGCTGAAGTGGGAACATCCCTTGAGCCCAGGAGTTCAAGACCAGCTTAAGCAATATAATGAAACCCTCATCTAAAAAAAAAAAAAAGTGATATTCTAGTTAAGCTTTGGGGTTCCAAAGATTGGAGGCTCATGAATTTGCCTCGAGAGAAAGGGAATATTCGTTTCTAGAGTACACCTGGACGAGAGGAGATGTGTAGTTACAGGAACGGGCTTTCACGGCTGACCCCCTCTCGGTCTGTTATTTATTTATTTATTTATTTATTTATTTATTTATTTATTTATTTTGAGGCAAAATCTCACTTTGTTGCCCTTGGTAGAGTACAGTGGCATCATAGCTCACAGCAACCTCAAACTCTTGGGCTCAAGAGATTCTCTTGCCTCAGCCTCCCATGTAGTTGGGACAACAGGTGCCCACCAGGACACTAGACTTCTATTTTGAGTAGAGACGGGGTCTTGCTCTTGCTCAGGCTGGTCTCAAACTCCTGAGCTCAAGCAAAGCACCCGCCTTAGCCTTCCAGAGTGCTAGGATTACAGGTGTGAGCCACTGTGCCCGGCCTCCCCGTCTGTCTTGTGGGCTCAGTCCTTCTGTCTCTCCACATCTCTGTCTTTGTCTCATTCTTCAGTTTTTCTTTCTGCTCTGCATCTCTTCTCTGGCAGATAGCATCTGTTTATTCAGTTTCTACTTCCTCATAACATCACTTGGCTTGAACCCCTCAGGGCTTGTTCCCTCCACCTTGTAGCTTCTTTTCATCTTCAGCCCCCTTTGCTCACTGCCACGTGTTTTTTGTATTTCTTAGACCAGATTCCCAAGAGAGACAAGAGATGGGGCCTTGGTCTAGCTCAGGCTGGTCTCAAACTTGTGCGCTCAGGCCATCTGCCTGCCTCAGCCTCCCAGAGTGCTGTGATTACAGGTGTGAGCCACCTCACCTGGCCTTGTCTAACTTCTTTACACAAACTTTTCAGCAGGTCTAAACAGTAAACTTAGACCACTGCACCTCGCCTAGAAATGCTTTAGTCATGGAGAATGGGCTGACTTCTACTCTGCACTTTGACACTTTGTTTCAGGGTCATATTAGGACACCTATGTTTCATCACCAGTAATAAACATCATCTTGCCTCTCCAAGAGGTCTTGGCAAACTGATTCTTCTTTGCTTTTGTTCATTGGTGAGCTCCTTTGGGACCATTTTTGCACACATTTTTGTCATGCCAAGATTTTCAGTTAAGATTTTCCTAACTGTTTTTCTATGAATGTTTACTTGGACGGCTGTGCTTCTCACACTCAAGCCCAGGATTTTGACACACAATTTGATGAATTTTTGCAATGTTTTCGTCAGTTCTGTGCAGTACTGGCCGCCCTGACCTCTCTTCGTCAGTGATGTTCTCTTTCCCCTCAGAAAACCATTTAATCCACACGTACGCTGCTGTTTTCTTCATGGCATTATCCCCATAAACTTGGACTAATGTGTCCCAGATTTCACTTCCACTCTTGCCAAGAAATTTAATGTTTGTTCATTGCTCTGACGTTCTTGTGACAGCACACAAAAACATGCAACAACAATAATGAATGCCCTTCAACAAGACACAACCATGCATGGACACGAACACAGCTGTGAGCCACTGATATGTCAAGGTTATGAAACCTCACCCAGCAGTTTGTACAGTGCTGCCAATGGCAGCGCACAGTGGCAAGTTCACGACCTTGAAATTATTGGACCTTGTATCTGGAGTTCAGGTTGTAAAAAGAAAAATGGGCACAAGCCATCTGTAGAAAACCATGTATTTGCAAACTAAGTTTGCATTTTATTCCACAGACTTGGTGGGTTCTGAGTAGGAGAACACCACGATTAGACTTGTGTTTGCAGTCTGGCTGCCTTTGGAGGCAAGTGAGAGGCAGAGAGCTCAGGCAGGAGGCTCTTGCAGTATTCAAGTGAGAGTCTGAGAAAAGGCAAGAGCTCTGGGCTAACTAGCTTTTTTTTTTTTTCAGAGGTAGTCTCGGTGCCCATAGTTCAGTGGTTAGGTCTCCAGCCTCATACACCAGGGCTGGCGGGTTCGAACTCAGCCTGGGCCTGCCAAGCAACAATGACATCTACAACCAAAAATAGCCAGGCATGGTGGCAGGAGCCTGTGGTCCCAGCTACTTGGGAGACTGAGGCAAGAGAATCACCACTTAAGCCCAAGAGTTGGAGGTTGCTGTGAGCTGTGATGCCACAGCACTCTACCAAGGGTGACATAGTGACATTCTGTCTCAAAAAAAAAAAAAAGGCAAGCTCTTGCTCTGTTACCCAGGCTGAAGTGCAGAGGCAGGATCATAGCTCACTGCAGCCTTCAGTTCCTGGGCTGCAGTTCAGGGAACAGGAAAATCTTAACTGAAAATCTTGGCATCAGAAAGTGATCCTCTTGCCTCAGCCTCCTGAGTAGCTAGGACTATAGGTGCATGCCACTACACCAGCTAATTTTTTAAAAAATATATTTTGTAGCAAAAGGGTCTTGCTGTGTTGCCCAGGCTGGTCTGGAACCCTTGGCCTCAAGCCATCCTCCTACCTCAGCCTTCCAAAGTGGTGGGATTCCAGGCATGAGCCACCATCCCCAGCCATAATTAGCTTTAAAATCAGAGAAAAGTTTTTCTGTGATTGGCTGCATAGTACATTGTCACACTGGAAACTAAAATAGGCTGTAAGTGGCTCAGTTAAACCTCTCACTCCTCTGAGAGCACCTGTTCTGCTGATTGAGGGGATACGTCCCCACCCATGCACCTTCTCTCCCAGACTCCTAGAAGACTGTTTCACACCTTCTCTTCAAACCTCTAACACCTCTTCCCTTATCCTGTCTCTCAGCTGATTAACTTTGCCTCCTGCTTCACTGAGAAAATGGAAGCCGCCAGCACTTCTTCAAATTCCAGCACCACCGTTTCCCCACCTTCCCAACTTCCTGCTTGTGGTTACTTGGGTTCCCTCCTCCATTGTGTAACTATGATCAACTCCTCCACATGAGATTCCATCCCCTGCTCTCTCTTTGAGATGAGTATGCCGGTGATTTTTTCCTCAACAGCCTCCTGAGTAGCTAGGACTATAGGTGCCCACCACCATACCTGGCTGATATTTTTTTATTTGTAGTAGAGATGGGGGTCTTGCTCTTGCTCAGGCTGGTCTTGAACTCCTGAGCTCAAGGGCTCCTCCCACCTTGGCCTCCCAGGTCTGAGCCACTGCACCTGGCCAATTTCTCTTATCTGTTTTTTTTTTGAGACAGTCTCACTTGGTCACCTTGGTAGAGTGCTGCGGCATCTTAGCTCACAGCAACCTCAAACTCTTGGGCTCAAGTGATCCTCTTGCCTCAGCCTCCCAAGTAGCTGGGACTACAGGCACCCACCACAACACCCAGCTATTTCTGAGATGGGTTCTCACTCTGGCTCAGGTTGGTCTCGAACCCATAAGCTCAGGCAATGCACCTGCCTTGGCCTCCCAAGTGCTGGGATTACAGGCATAAGTCACTACACACAGTTTCTCTTATTAAAAAGAAATAATAATAAATAAACACTCTCTTGACTTCAATGTTCCCTTCTTTCCCCAGCACAGCAAAACTCCTCAAAAAATGTCTCTTTTCATTCTAATTCCTTTCTTCCCATTCTCTCTTAATCCTACTTGAGTCAGACCTTTGCCCTGCAGTATTCCATCAAAACTGCTTGCTATCATTGGGATCCCCAGGGACCTTCATACCGCTAACTCCCGTAGTCAGTTCTTGGCTCTCAGCTTCCAGGAACTCATGGCAGCTTCTGACAGAGTTGCCAACACCGTCTTCTGGGAATCCCTGTCTTCACTTTCGAGATACCACAGTGGATTTTCTCCTGTTTCCGGGCTGATTCCTCTTCGGTCTGCTTTGCTCCTCCAGGGCTCAGTGCTTGGACCACTGATCGTGGATTAAACGCCACTTTCATGCTAACAACTCCCCAGTTTGTAGCTCAATTTGATTTCTCCTATGAACATGAGCTTTCTGTAACCCTCTCCTACTTATTCAGCATCTCTGTTTGGACATCTAATATAGACATCTCAGGCAAAAAACAATTTCAATTGTATTTTTTCCCACTTAGCTAATAGTAGCTCCATCCTTCCAGTTACTCAGGTCAAAGTCTCCATCCTTGTGTCATCCTTCTCTCACACCTCCCATCCAGCCCATCTAGCTGCAAACACATAAGGAATGCAAGGCTGGACATGGTAGCACAGGCCTGTAATCCCAGCACTTTGGGAGACTGAGGCAGGAGGATCGTTTGAGGACAGGAGTTTGAGACCAGCCTAGACAACATAGTGAGATTTCATCTTTACAAAAAAAAAAAAAAATTATTATTTTATTTTTTGAGACAGTTTCACTTTGTTGCTCCTGATAGAGTGCTGTGGTGTCATAGTTCACAGCAGCCTCAAACTCTTGGACTCAAGTGACCCTCTTGCCTTAGCCTCCCAAGGAGCTGGGACTACAGACACCTGCCACAATGCCAGGTTATTTTTAGAGATGGGGTCTCACTCTAGCTTAGGCTGTTCTCACACTCATGAACTCAGGCAATCTGCCCATCTCAGCCTCCCAAAGTTCCAGGATTACAGGCATAAGCCACCACACCCAGCCAAAAAAAATTTTTTTTAATTAGCCAGGCATAGTGATACCCGCCTATAGTCTTAGCTACTTGGGAGGCCGAGGTGGGAGAATCACTTGAGCCCAGGGGCCCGAGGTTGCAATAAGGAATAATGCACTCCAGCCTGGGCGACAAAATAAGACTGTCTCAAAAAAAAACCAAAAAAAGAAAGAAAAACCATATGGAATCTAATCGTTTGTCACCGCCCCCACAGCTACCATCCTGTCCAAGTCATCTCTCACCCAAATTACTATAATAGTTTACTAACTGGTCTCCCAGCTGTCACCCTGCCCCCCTCCTCCAACAGTATTTTCTTAAAAGAGCAGCCAGAATAATCCTTTTAGGAAGAAAGATCTTGTCACCCCTCTGCTCACAATTCTCCCCTGGCTGTCAGTTTCCTTCAGAGTCAAAGCCAGACTCCATTATGCTGCCAGACCTATGTGATGTGGCCCTTCAATCCCTCCTGGCCTCCTCTCCCGCTGCTTTCCCTTGGCTTACTATGCTACTCTCACCACATGAGCTTCCAGTGCCCTGGGTGCCTAGGCCTGCATCATTCTTCCTGTATAGTCTCATGGCTCCCTCCTACCTCCTACAAGTCTCGGGTCAAATCTCACCTTCTCAGTGAGGCCCACCCTGACCACCATTTATTTTTTTAACAGATAGCACCTTGCTCTGTCACCCAGGCTGGTTGGATCATAGCTCACTGCATCCTTGAAATCCTAGGCTCAAATGATCCTCCTGCCTCAGCCTCCTGAATAGCTAAGACTATAGGGGTGCACCACTGCACCCAGCTAATATTTAATTTTTTTGTACAAAGTCTTGCTATGTTACCCAGGATGGTCTCGAACTCCCAGCCTCAGTAGTCCTCCCACCTCTGCCCCCCATAGTGCTGGGATTATGGGTGTGAGCCACCCTGTCCAGCTGACTGGCCTTGTTAAAACCCTGTATCCTCCTTTCTTCCCTTCACCCCAACACCTGCCCACCACGCCACCACTTCACTTACCTATTATTTCTTTTTCCTTTTTATATTTTATCCCCTTTTTACATCTTACACATACATATAATTCATTATGTTTATTGCTGTTTCTGCCCACTAGACTATGAGCTGTATGAGGATGGGGGTTTCTGTTTTGTTTCTGGATCTATTTTTAGCTCCAAGATTATAGTGTGTTTAATATTGTTGGAATTAATGACTCTGTAGTACTTATGTTGAGGACTTATTTTATGCCAGGTTCTTTTTTTTTTTTTGAGACAGAGCCTCAAGCTATCCCCCTGGGTAGAGAGTGCCATGGCATCACAGCTCATAGCAACCTCCAACTCCTGGGCTCAAGCGAGTCTCCTGCCTCCGCCTCCCAAGTAGCTG
>CAUYQV010103576.1:0-11987 GCA_963574575.1 Galagoides demidoff | reverse complement strand
AAAACTACTTTGAGATATCATCTAACACCAGTAAGATTAGCCCATATCACAAAATCCCAAAACCAGAGATGCTAGTGTCATTGTGGAGAAAAGGGAACACTTCTACACTGCTGGTGGGATTGCAAACTAATACGTTCCTTTTGGAAAAAACATCTGGACAACACTTAGAGAACTAAAAATAGACTTGCCATTTGATCCTATAATTCCTCTATTAGGTATATATCCAGAAGACCAAAAATCACACTACAATAAAGATATTTGTATCAGAATGTTCATTGCAGCCCAATTCATAATTGCTAGGTCATGGGAGAAGCCCAAGAGCCCATTGATCTGCAAATGGATCAATAAATTGTGGTATATGTACACCATGGAATACTATGCAGCCATTAAGAAAGATGGAGAATTTACCTCCTTCATGTTTACATGGATGGAGCTGGAGAATATTCTTCTTAACAAAGTATCCCAAGAATGGAAGAAAAAGTATCCAATGTACTCAGCCTTACTATGAAACTAATTTATAGCTTTCATAGGAAAGCTATAACCCAATTTTAGCCCAGGAATACAGGGAGAGGGGAGAGGGAGGGGAGGGGAGTGAGGAGGGTGGGTGGAAGAAGGGTGATTGGTGGGATCACACCTATGGTTCATCCTATAAGGATACATGTGAATCTCTCTAAATGTAGAATATAAATGTCTTAACACAATAACTAAGAAAAAGACATGAAGGCTATGTTAACCAGTTGGATGAAAATATTTCAAGTTATATATATAGAAACAGTACACTGTACCTCATGATAGTATTAATGTACACTGCTATGATTTAATTTTTAAAAAGGGAAAAAAAAGATTAAACACCATAGCAGCTTTAAAAAGTTGTTTTAAAGAGCAAAAAACAAAAACAAAAACAAAATCTAAAATTCATAGAATAAAATACTTATTACAATAAAATGAAAATATGTAAATAACTTTCCAAGCCAAAAAGTTAGGAAAAAACCAACAAAGTAAAGAAAAAGGAGAAAACCAAAATCTGAAACAATAAGATCAGATTTAAATGTAGGAATAAACCCTATCAAAATTAATAAGAAAATATAAAACTTGTTTTTTAAAAGCTATTACCCAGATTAATAAAATAAATGAATGAGAGAAAGTGTAAATACACACACAAAAAAAGGTAACAAGAAAATAGCCATAAAAAGAGAGGAAATTAAAAAGTTACATATGTGTATTTGGTAGAATGTTATGTAAATAAATTCGACAACTTAAATAAAATAGGCAACATTTTTGAAGAACATCATTAACCAAAATGATCCCAGTAGAAATAGAAATTTTTTTTTTCATTGAATGGTAACTATGTACATTAATGCACTCCTGGGGTACAGTGTGGGGTTTTCACATGCAATCCGAAATACTTCCATCAAACTGATCAACACAGCCTTCATGACATTTTCTCAGTTATTGTTTTAAAACGTTCTCATTCTACTCTTAGAGAGTTTCACTTGTACCCCTGTAAGATAAACCTCAAAAATGGTCCCTCCAATCCCCCTCCCTCCACCCATTCCCCACTCCCTTCTCCCTCCCCTCTCCCCACATTCTTAGGCTATTTGGTTATAGCTTTCATATAAAAGGTATAAATTAGTTTCATAAACCCTTTCAGTGCTCCTCTCACACCATCTTTGTCTTTATAAAAGAACCCATTTTTATTCTCACTGTATAAAAGTTCCTGGAAGACCACTTGTCTTTCAGAGGGGAGTTTAACGTTGAAGAATAGGCATATTTGTTTTGTTTTGTTTTGGATGTAAAGAAGTATTGAGTGTATTTTGAATTTACGCTGATGGTTACACTATGTGGTATCTGGTATAGCTTTATTAAAAATATCAACTTTTAAAATGTAGAATCGCATAGGTAGAATATTATTTGCATTAAAATAAATTTCAGTTCAGCTGCCAGATCCACAAAAATCCTCGTTTACGCTCAACATTTTTCATATGAAAATAAAACTAAAGAGGAAGGGGTGGAGAGAGATGGCTAAATAGAACTCTCCACCAGTTGGCCCTCAGTGGCAACACCAAATTCTACAGCCGTCCAGGTCAGAGAGCACCTTCAGAAAAACCAAAAATCAGGAGAGCAGTCACAGTACTGGTTTCATCATTATATCAAGGAAAGAGGCGCTAACGAGGGCAGCAAAGACAGTCTAATGTTGCGTATTTCACCTGTGTCACCTACACCCATCCCCAGCCAAGGCCACATCAGCACCAGCACTGGGGGAGAGGAATCTGCAGGCCCGGGGGTGGTAGAGGGGATTGCAGGGCATGGCATTGGAACTCAGGGTCGCCCTCCCACAGGCAAACATAGCACAGGGCAGCACCTGTGGCTCAAAGGAGTAGGGCACCGGCCTCAGATGCTGGAGGTGGTGAGTTCAAACCCGGGCCCAGCCAAGAACTGCAAAAAAACAAAAACAAGAAGAAGTTGAACTCTTACAGGCATGGAACAGAATTGTGGTTACGAGAAGCTGTGGGTTGAGAGGGGGAAGATGTTGGGAAAGGGTCCAATGTTTCAGATAAATAGGAGGAATGAGTTCCAGAACTTTGTTGCACACCATAGTGACTATAGTAAATAACAAGATATCGTATTTTGAAAATTGCTGATAAAGTTGATTGTAAGTGTTCTTATCATGAAAAGTGGTAAGTACGGGAGGTAAGGTATATATATTTGTTAGCTGGACCAAGTCATTCTACAATGTATACATGTTTCAAAACATCATATTATACACAATAAATGTATGTGATTTCTATACGTCAATGACAGAAACAGTACAATCAAGAAAAGTATTTGACCAAAAAAGGCCACATGTTCTAATATGACCTACTTAGGGATCAAAATTTACTTTTTGACTACAAAAGATTTCACCGTAGGCATCTTCAAGGGTATTTAATGATTAGGCAGTTCATGCACGGCTTGAAACTCTCATTTTCCAGAGTTTTTGCTCCAGAAAATTCCCCCCAATTACACTTAACTTACTGACATGTTTATGCCACCATAGACACAAATAA
This sequence comes from Galagoides demidoff, assembly GCA_963574575.1. NCBI lineage: Eukaryota > Metazoa > Chordata > Mammalia > Primates > Galagidae > Galagoides > Galagoides demidoff. The sequence goes on along the minus strand of CAUYQV010103576.1, from coordinate 8,940 downwards.
ACTCAACATATGTAAGTTAGCGTTCCTGCAGATGTTAATGAACTAAACTGATTCTCACTGTAAAGTAGAAATTCTTTCTTAAGAAAAAATGAGTAAGGAAATATTCAAATATTAATTTTGGCCCAGGTAATTCCAAACAAATAAGAAAATGCATAATCTTACATGTATTTGTAAGCAGCTAGTTGGTGATACTTCCAAGAAATAAATGAAGGAAATTTTAACAAGCAATATCATTATTTCCATTAGCTAATCCTTAATCTCATCCCTGAACTGGAAAGCAGTACCCTCTCCCTTATACAAGAGAGAAAGAGCCAGGGGAATAAAAATTGACTTGACTTTATTGAAGACAAATTATTTCAGCACTTGAGTCATCGCTGGCATTTGTCTATGTGGTAGCCACTGAGACAAATTGGGGAGTGGGGTGTGGTGGAAGGAATAACAACTTAAATATATTCTAAATTCTGGTTATCTTGACTGAAAAGATTACAGAGTTGAAATAGGGCAAAATGAGAACTCTGAGTAAGGGTTACCCCCCTTTTTTTTTTCTGTGTTATTTGAAGTGAAACAGCATCAGGTAAAATGGACTTAGCTACGTTTGCAAACTTTATTAGAAATGAGCTGTTTCTAGGGAGCGAAAACATTTCAACTGGTGCCAAGAGAGCAGAAGGGAGGAGCCTTTGTATTTTGCAAGAATAATGAAACCAAAGAGTCGCAGCCAAATTTTGAAGAGGAATCCAAATGGCGTTTGGGGAAAAGATGACTGAATGAATTACCAGTGGCTGTTTGTCACCTCCCAAAGCTCTGCTACAGAGAGATGCGACTGAATAGCTTTTATAATCTTTTTTTGTTACCCTTTTCTTTCGAATCAAGTCAACCAGAATGTTGTTAAAGGCTTAATTTTCACTGAAATCTGTGTGAAATTAGACCTTCCCAACCCAACTTTTCCCAGCCGCCTCTTTTTTTTAACAGTAAGTAATCAGTGTTTAATTACTTGACTTTTACATGGTACAACCTTGGAGACCTTGCTGGCTTCCTGAGGCTACAAGGTGTATCGTGCTGAATGTTCAACAGCCTTGGTTGGATGTCTTGTTAGCACTCACAATGCTGAGATTAGAAACAGGGAAAGTGGACGGTAACATGGTCTTCGGGTGTACTACTGCATATGCTATAAAGGCCTTGAATTATTTAATCTTTTTATGTGACTGGACACGCAAAGTAAAAATAGAAACATATATACTTCTATTTCTATGTTTTTATTTATGATTACGATTTCAGTACCCCTGGCTGGTGCTGGAGGCCTTCAGATGAGAGACATTGCATTGTGACTATAAAACTTGGCCAAAGTTCTTTCATTCTATTAAAACAGACAAATAGATAATTCAGAACCAAAATACGTGTTCTAGCAATTAGTGTCTTTATAAGCTATCTGTTTCTGGTCAGTTCAGCCTCTCTTTTATTTAAAGTTTTACAGATGGAGGCTACAAGTGGGAGACTTCCTACTCCTCCAAATTAGAATTCAGACTTTCGAGACTGTTTTTTAGACTCTGCCTATGTAAAAATTACAAATTGAATAATTTATTTCTTAGTTTTTAACCAAACTACCATGACATGAATTATGCCAATATAAGGAAGATGATTAGAGAATGTTTTACCTATGGGAGTAATCAAAGATTTGTGCGTAATTACATAATTCAGAGAAAAGTCAATCACAAGATGTCAGGTGTGGTTTTAAACATGTCATTTCTACCCTACCCACACCAAAAGAGAATAGAAAACAATTTGACACTCATTGCTGGCTAGCCATCGTGTCCAGATAATAGAAGTTTATTTCTCTCAATTTTGGAGGCTGGGAAATCCAGGCCCAAGTCCCCAGCAGGCTTGGGTCTGATGACGACTTGCTCCTCAGAGATGGTGCCGTCCTCACGTCCTCACGTGGCAGATGAGCAGAGGAGCACAGGCCACTCCCTCAGACCTTCATAAGGGCCCGAATCCCCTCCGTGAGGCTTCATCCCCTCTTGAACGCCCCCACCTCTTAATCCTATCACATCAGCAGCTAAGTAGCAACATACGAATCCGGGGGTGGGGGGCAGGTTCAGACTGTGACAATGGCTCACAGGCATAAGCACATCCTCTAAGATCAAATAGAAACAAAACACCAAAAATATCTATGATGACCTTGTTTTGGCAAGGACTTACAGATTTAGAATTATTGACCACTTATTTTGATATTTGTTGTTTAATTATTATGTGTGATAAATTGTGGCCTGTTTCTGGTGTTTTCTTTTCCAAAAAATAAATGTTACCCTCTGCTGGAACCTGGCAGCAGCCCATCCCACCATCTTAAGCCTCTCTTGGCACCTGCATAGACAGGAATTCAATACCCAATACTCTGTTAAGGCTTTTCTCAATATTGCAAGTCCCATCTTTTTAGAATAAGCCCACTAAAAAGACCTGTACCTGGACATTCCTCTTACCCTGTAGTTATAACTAGACTGAGGCTCTTTGTGTGGGGAAACCAAATTATCTGGTTCATTGTTTTAGCCCGCAAAGGAATAAGGTGAGATTTTTAAAAAGCATACAGATGAGAAAGGAATATAAGAAGCAGCAAAATCTTCATTTTAAACTTGAGGTTTTTTTTCAAGTTACAGTACAGGTAGTTACATAAATTCAATAAAGACAATAAATTGTGTTTTAATTAGTTCAACTAAAGAAAGAATTTTGTTTTAGCTTCATTCACTTCAAATGTAGACACTATTTTTTAAAAGTTACTTGAGAAACCCATTAAAAAATGGGTTTCAGATGTAGAAACTATTTTTTAAAAGTTACGTGTAGAAACCCATTAAAAAATTCCTTTTAATTCTTGACAAGAAGGATATACTAAATTATTTCACTGTTGCTTACTTTGAAGTATAAACAGAATCAGAATAATGAGCAAAAAAAAAATTACTTTTTTCCAGACTTTTTTAGTTTTATTAAATTCATATCATATACATTTTTGTATTAATTGGAAGTAAGATTCTTATTTTCTATACCCTTCTCTTTTCATACTGGCAAAAAAATAGAAAAAAGAAGAAAGATCTAGAAGGAAGGGAGGGAGGGAGGGAGAAAGGGAGGAAGGAAGGGAGGGAGGGAGAAAGGGGTTTAACTTACTATTTAACAAAGTTGTGAGTAAAATGTATTTGGCCAATGAAATTTTTAAAATTATTACACACTTTAAAAATTATTGTCTCACACTTTAAAAATTATTTCCATTTAATTTTAGTTACATTTAAATTAATAGAAAATATTTTCCCAGTAAGAATGTAAGATTGATACTTTCCAATTATCTACAATGGTTTTGCATCTGTCTAATAATTGGTTAATCACCAAATTTGGAAAATTGCCATTTTCTCTGGTAACTTTCTGAAAAAAGAGAGAATCTCTCATTTTTTTTTTTCCTTTTTCAAACAACAAAAAAATGCAGCCGATTGATACATTTTCTTGGTTTAGACTAGTTGGAAGCTGGAAAGAACTTAGAAGTAAACAATTGACCCAATTACGTCCACAGTAGAGGTATTTAACAAACATGTGAAGTCTGCCTGGCTTTAACTACAAAATAGAGTCCTCGGCTGCGTTCTCTGCTCTTGTAAGAAGTCATCATAGTAACAGCATTTTACGTGAACTGGCCAACTGATACTAATAGGTCCCTATATCATACACAATCCCATTTGGTGATAGGGTTTATGCGATGTGGAAAGGAACTTAAAAGTATTCAGAAGCTCTTCTGAATTTGCGTTTCTTTTCCTGCGAATAGTTAGGTTCTGGTTTCCTATTGTTTGCTTTTTCTGGGTTTTTGTTTTTTCACAGAGTGTGTGAGATTTCTCCTGGGGGTGGGGAGAGGGGTAAAAAAGCAAAAAAGGATATATATTTACAGGAAGAACAAAAAAAGAACCACATCATCTTTTCTTCCAAAACTATAATTTGGAAATAGATATGTATCAGGGACTGGAGCTGCCTGCCCCAGCTGACTGACCAGAAATAAAAGTCACCTGTATCTTTGCACTGCCAGGCTATGAGAAACTAGAAAGGGTTTCTGTTCAAAGGTGATTTAATACTGTTAACAGGCAAAGAAGTCAGCAGGGCATGTCCTTCGGAGACTAATATTCTTCATATCTGAAATGCAGCTTTGGTTAAGGACTCCAAAAGAGACTTTCAGGTATTGGGAACCTGCCTGGTTTTGCAATGGAATTTGACAAGCGTGTCATTTCTTACATATCAAGCATTCTAGGTAACATTCATCAGACAAGCCTAGTTGCTTGTGGTTTTTGCTAAATTACAAGTTACTTGAAATACTCGATTGTTTCCAAATTTTAATGTGGAGTATCTTTTAAAATATGCCGGTGTGTGCATGTGTGTTAGGGAAAGGGAAAGAGGGGTTAGATTACTGACCACTCAAACAAAAAGCACCAAAACCTTCCTCTTCTCTCCCCAAATCAGATTTTTAAAGTTAGTTAAAATATTCTTAAATCCTCAAAATAATACTAATAATTTTCTGACAATATGTCATATAAATGAAAGTGTCTTATTCCTCAGGATAGATTTCCAAATTTCCTTCTTGGTATATATTTTTGAGCTTCTTAATATCTTTCTTTTTGGATAATTTGGAAATGTGAACTCAGAGCCCTGCAGTTTTAAAAATATTTGCAGACTTTTGTCTTAATTTAGACATACCTATTACCAAAATCTTTTATGTATTGTATGTGTGTATGTATCTATGTAGCAGTTCCCAACCCTTCTAGCTCCAGGGACCAGATTCATGGAAGACAGTTTTTCCACAGATTTGGGGGTGGGAGGAAGTAAGGTTGGGAAGGGCACGAGAGATGGTTTGGGGATGAGTCAAGCACATCGCATTTATTGTGCACTTTATTTCTATTATTATTACATTCTAATATATGATGAAGTAATTACACAGCTCACCATAGGGCAGAATCAATGGGAGCCCCGAGCTGGCTTTCCTACAACTCAATGGTCTCATCTGGGGGTGATGGGAGACAGTGACACGGAAGTGTGTTGCTTCTGGACTGAGCACCACCTCAGATCACCAAGCATTAGAGTCTCCTAAGGCACATCCAGCCCAGATCCCTCACACGTGCAGTTTACAGTGTGAGAATCTGATGCCACCACTGATCTGGCTGGAGGAGAAGTTGAGGAAGTGATTTGAGCAGTGGGGAGTGACTGTAAATTCAGATGAGGCTTCCTGGATAGCCCCCCACTCACCTCCTACTGTCTGGACTGGTTTCTAACAGGCCATGCACCTGTACTGGTCTGCAGCCTGGGGATTGGTGACTGAAGCTTCTGTGTATAAGGTCTGATGATTAAGTTCACGAACTCATCCTAGGAAAAGTGCTACATACCTCATTAGTGAATATCGCTATGGTCGCCTTCAAAGTAGTCCCCTCGGGAAGCTCTGTACAGACGCCAGTGCCTAGTTCTCCCTTCTAAGCAATTTTGGAACGCTTCTTTGGAAATGGCTGTCAGAGCGGTCATCATATTACCCCGGATGTCCTGAAAGCCATCGAAATGTCTTCCTTTCAATATTTTCTTTATCTTTAGGTAAAGAAAAATGTCACTGGGGGTCAGCTCGGGTGAGTGAGGAGTGTGTTACCATACGGTTGTTTATTTATTGGCTACAAACTCCCTCCTACCCAGTGCCGTGTGAGCTGGTGCATTGTTGTGATGCCAGAGGCGTGAAAAGTTGTGGTGGAGGTTTCCTCTTTTTAATGCAGCCTTTTTAGTACTTACAAACAGTGAACTCAGTTAACTGTTCATCCACTTGGTATAAATTCACAATGAACATCCCTCTGATGTCAAATAAGGTTAGCCACATTGTCTTGACTCCTGATTGGGACTGGCAGAGCTGTTCTGGTCGTGGCGACCTGGCTGACTTCCACTGTGCACGTTGGTGCTTTGTTTGGAGGTCGTATTGGCACACTCAAGTTTCACCACCAGTGATAACACGGCCCAAAGCATCGTCTTGCCTCTTCGATGACAGCCCCAAAGACATCTCCTTTACCTTTTTCATTGGTGAGCTCACACCTTTCTGACACCAAGATTTTCAGTTCCAATTCCCTAACTGATTCTCTGTCCATGTTTTCTTGGACTGCTACGCTTTTCACCGTCAGCTGATGATTTCGATGCACAGTTTGATGAATTCTTCAATATTTTCATCAGTTCTGTTCATTACTGGCCTCCCTGACCTCTCCTCATCAGCGATACTGTCCCCTCAGATAAAACATTGAATCCCTTTCTACACTGCCATCTCTTCACGGCATCATCACTCACTATAAACTTGGACTAACAAGCCCCCGATTTCATTTCCACTCTTGAAACTTGAACAAGAAATGTAATATTTGTTCGTCCCTTTAATTTAAGCTCTGGCATTCTCACAGTGACACACACAAACACCCAACGATAACGAACACCACTCAGCAAAACCCTGCCACACGTGAACACAGCTACGGGACACTGATATGCCAAGGTCAGATAACCTTACCAAGCTACTTACACAGTGCTGCCAACGTGAGCTCACAGGGCACGTTCACAAACTTAATTGTATCTGCTGTACCAGTTTTAATTTAATTTGTGAATAATGGCTTTTCCTAGCTATATAGGAAAAGAAAATAATATGTAGGCAAAAAAAAAAAATCAGTTTACAAAACAATCGGATGTTTTGGAAATAAAAGATTGAGATCATGCTCCATCAAAAGCTGACTTGATAAGAAACTCTTTAGGTAGAATAAAAACATTACTTTTGCCCCCAATTAGCTACACGTGAAGAAAAAAATCACTTCTCACATGAATAGGAAAATACAGTTGTATTGAGGGGAATTTTTATGAAGTATTTCTTATCAAACATTTTTAAAACTTTGCCTTCTTTTCCAGAGTTGAAAAAAATATATTAGGAAACGTACATGAGATAAATTTTCGCTGAAATACTCATTAACAGACGACTTCAACTGGCTGCATGCCAGCAAAGAACCTTCTTGCCTTGAAACCACTCTTGGATATGGAAAAAAATAAAATTTGATTCAGGAATAATTTTAAAAGAAAATTACCCCTGGCCAATAAGGTTCTAACATAAAACAATACCATTTGGATCAGAATTTATTTCCTCATTCAGTAAAATATGTCTTGCTTTACAATCCAGCTTTGTTTGCTGTTGAAATGGTCAGGGTTCATACCTGGAATCTTCTCATGATTATCCAGACAAGTTCTTTAGCCTATTAAAAAGGTACCCAATTTCCCTTAACATCAGTAACAATAGTATCTTCCACAGAGAGTGTTTGGGTATTAGTTGAGTTAACCTATGTAAAGTACTTGCCAACAACATGGAAACACCATGTAAATATTAACTATTTTATATGGAGGCATTAGCTTTATAAGAGGCAAATATTAACATCTAAATTAAAGTTTTCTAAAAAAAAATTAATTAATTAAGGTTTTCTTGTGAATTTCTATTATTTATGCTTACTCATTGGAACATAATCCACTAAATTAGGTTTGCTTTATTTGATAAGTTTATTTGCGTGGTTATTTATGGTATTTGCATTAATGATAGGAAAAGGCTCAAGAGCTACAGGGTTGACTAATTTTGGTTCCATTCCTCATTCCTTCCTGATCATGTTTCTCTCTTTTTTAACTTTGGAAGGAGAGCATCAATGGCTTTTACCATCCCTTTGTCCCTCTATTGTCTGTCTGTATCTTGGGCGCCTATTTTTATACTAACATCCATCTTATGCATGTGGCAAATTTCAGAGAAGCAGGCCGCAGGCCTTAAGAGCTCACTAGCAGAAGGCCTTGATTTAGCAGGTCAAAGGGAAAGGATTTTCAGGGACAAGGGGCTTTCACAGATGAGCTAGGAAGGTTCTGAGAAATAGGATGGAAATAACATATTTAATCGGTCCTGTCAAATTTCTGAGAGTAGAAAGAAAAAGGATGTCACCTTTACAAGCCGTGTGGTTTCCCAAAGAAGTCGCCTCTACTGAAATCTTCCCTAGCTTCAAATTTATCTTCCAAAGACCGCTTACATGGGAGTGTTTGGGAATTTCACCTATGGGAAGATAGAGGGTCATTGGAATAATAAAAGTATCGTAGAGCAAATATAAAACCATCATAAACTTAGTTGAAATGTTCTACCTACTGATTGATCAAATCATTGGTAAAAATAATTGGATGAGTTAGTTATGGCTGTGATGAATGGATGAACCCAAGGTGACTGAGGCTCAGGGAGTTTAGATAACTGGACTAAGGTTCACGGCTAATCTATGTGTCAGGGGTAAGATCCAAGTGCAGATCTGGGGAGATAAGCAGACAAAGAGTTACAGTGAAACTAAAAGGGGGTGTGTGTCTGTGTGTGGACTCTCACACAGTGAGGGGAGAGAGAGGGGGATTGGACGAAGATCCAAGCAGGCAATGTAACCCCGGTAAAAAGAGAGCGGTGAACTTTTGAACCTGCTGGTATACAAAGCAGATGATAATACCCACCCGCCCAATTCTGCAGGTAATACAATCACAGTTCTCAGAGTAAATAATGTCTAATCCCCCGGGTGTGTACTTCAAATAACTTTATTTCATTGGTATTAGCTTCTTATTTTTTCAGTTGTTTCTAAGTTGTTAAAATATTTGTTATCAACAGGATTGCTCCGGGCTTCTATGCTTTTAAAGATAAGGACCAACAGTTGAAGTTTGCAGTGAAAAACGTTTACTGATATACTAAGAAGACAGAATTGTCTAACATATGCTTTTTACTTATAATGGCATTTTCTCCCTCTATTTCCCAAATGTAAATTAAATGTTTGGTTATTTAATGTGAATTAACTAATTTGGGTATGACATAGAAATTGAATGAAATAATTCTTTTTAGGGATTAAAAGTTACTTTGTTACACCTTTTACTTCCTGG
>CAUYQV010103572.1:0-30345 GCA_963574575.1 Galagoides demidoff | reverse complement strand
TTGAATGATAACTATGTACATTAATGCACTTCTGGGGTACAGTGTGGGGTTTTCACATGCAATCCGAAATACTTCCATCAAACTGATCAACACAGCCTTCATGTCATTTTCTCAGTTATTCTTTTAAAACATTCTCATTCTACTCTTAGAGAGATTCACTTGTACCCCTGTAAGCTAAACCTCAGAAATGGTCCCTCCAATCCCCCTCCCTCCACCCATTCCTCCTCTCCCTTCTCCCTCCCCCCTTCCCACATTCTTAGGCTATTTGGTTATAGCTTTCATATAAAAGGTATAAATTAGTTTCATAATAGGGGTGTGTACATTGGATATATTTATAATATAAAATTTATTTATTAAATTTTCCTTCCAGTCAGAGATTTGAAGAGTTTCTATTTACATCTTGGAGCCACGGGGAATCTATAAGACTACATGGGGGAATCTATAAGACTACATGCAAAGAAAATATATTGCTTAGCTGTATTTTTTACTGATTAAAAGGATGATCTCATGAATGTCACAAATGTGTGTGTGTAGCAATAAAGAGAATTAAATGAATATCCACCTGAGAATGACTTATGATAGGGTTACATTTTCCAAAGGAAGATTATGAATTGTCAGTGTGTGATGATATTTATATATGTAAATCAAGTATTTGAATCTGCAAGTTAATTGTGTCTAGAAATGTCAGCCTAATTATCAACTCTTATGCTGCATTTACCTGAATACCCCCAAAGCTATTTCACACTAAAAATTTCAATTTACAGAAGGTTGTTTTAGTTATCACAAATGGACTCTATTATTAATCATACCCCTAAGAGTCACACAGATATCATCTCCACAAATATGGGTACAAGCTGGAAAGATGTTCAACCTTCTACCAAAAAAAAAAAAAAAAAAAAAAGGCCAGTGTGCTTTCCATTTAGTTCACACTTTTGGATGACCCTGTTGTCAGTAAACTGAAGAGGATATGATTTATCAGAAGAGTAATGTAAATTATTATTTATAGGACCCTATGTAAGTTCTAAGATGAGCAATAATTATAGACATTCCTGTACATACTATTTCCCCCATGGAGACCAACTTATATTTTATTGTGTGACAATATTTACTCTTAATGACAGAGAAATAATTTTGAGCCCTTTATGGAAGGTTTGGTTCACTCAAAAACTCCCCCCCCTCCTTTGGTTTGCTTGGGTGTAGATATTTACTTTTGGAACCACATGAAACTTTCAAGACATAATTAACCAACTGGAATTTTTATTTTTTTTTGGAGACAGAGTCTCACTCTGTCACCCTCGGTAGAGTGCCATGGCATCACAGCTCACAGCAACCTCAAACTCTTGCCTTAGCCCCCATAGCTAGGACTACAGCCTCCTGGCTCTTTTTTGGTTGTAATTGTCATTGTTGTTTGGCAGGCCTGGGCCAGGCCTCCAGCTCCAGCTTTGAACCCTCCAGCTCTGGTGTATGTGGCTGGTACCCCTGGCTGAGCCTCAACTGGAACTTTTAATACATCATAGAAATCTGTGTGATATCAGTTCCTATCATTTCATGTCCAGAATTAGACTAGGTGGTTTTTAAGCTTTCACTAAATGGAGAACTTAATTTTTATATTAATCTTTTTATCAATTTAATCTTTTTCCATTTCCATATATGCGTGTACACCTTGTGTGTACTTATGCTTCTGAATATTTTGAAAGCGAAAGTAGGAATAGTGGTGTATTTGCTGGAACCACAATAATCCATTTTAGCTTTGACCAACTTCATTTTTTATTAAGAATGGAAGATTTTGCTAAACTATTGGAAGTTTTTTTTTTTTTTAATTCACCTCAATTTTCAGTTTTTTACTCTACCTAGTTAACACCATAAATTATTTGACCAAGGGCAATTTGATGCAGACCCTTTCCAGAGATTTTGGAAGATAGTATTTGAGGACTTTTTGTGCAAAACACTGTCCCAAATTCTTCATCTTATAGTTCACAGAGCAGTTCTCTGCTGTGGAAATATAATTTTTTTTTGTGGAAATATAATTTTGGGAAACCCAAGGAGACTGAGATTGTCAAACCATGTTTACTATTTATAGGCATCTTTCACCAAATATTTATCTGCATTTCCCAAACTCACTCAAGCAAAAATAGAGTTTTTTTTTAATCAAAACACTTTATTCAGCATTGCCATTTACAGATAGCAAAAATAGTGTAGTCAAATGGTAGGAAAATATTAACACTTTATTGAGATACTTGTATACTTTTTCATATTTCCTTCCTACATCTTTAAATATTATGGCTAAAAGAATGAAGAAGAGAGTTGTTTTTTCTGTCTTATCTGTAATGTTCCACCATCAAAACTTTATTTAATATTTAAAGCATCATCAAATATCCTAATAATCTTTCTGAAGACTATTTAGAGATGAGTGTGTTTTCTTAAAGAAGTTCCCTTCAAGCTAGAACTCACACTTTTAAATAAGAATACAAATTTTGGTAATGGACAGATTCAATTTAATCTGACATAGATGAGTTAATTCTTTTACAAAACATTTTTGTTCTGTATTTATTAAAATTATATAATTAAAAAGTCTTAATAAATAAATTTATTTTAATTGCAATTTGAAAATAATTGATTATATCCTTAGTATTTATAAACTAAAATCAATTGAACAGAAATATTAATCATAAGATTTTTATTTTAAATAACTGAATTGGAGGAAGGAGAGAAAATAAACTATCACTAATTACTTAAATTTGGTGTATTTGATTTCTTAAGATCAGTCCAATGTAGACTTAAATGAACTGATTCCCAGAAATTCCAGCCCCTAAAAAGTAGAAACATTATCTACTTCACTAAGAATTTTGTTGTATTTATTTTTGTGAAATTACATAGACTTTGCCATAGAATCAATAAGATAATTATGTGAAAAATTAGATTGTCACATTGAGGCTAGACTATCCATTTAAGTAAATTCAGATGTGTTATAGCAATAATGTTCCCAATGGCTTTGCACCTTAAGTAATGATTTAAAAATATGTGATATTATAAATGTATTAAATGATACCTGAGCTCTCATGATTAAACTTCAGAAAAAATAAATTGAGGAATAAAAATATGTCAAGCTAATTCAAAAATATGATTTGAAACATGTTACCACAGGTGTGCTACTGCTTGCAATATTAAGTAGAGTCTGATATTTGAAAAAGTGAAAAAAGATGTCCATTAGCAACACCTAAATTGTTTATCGCTCTTGACCTATTAATATTGGAGACATGTTTCAATCTTTCTGGAAATGATATTGTTATTTTTCTCAAATGTTTTCTTTTTCTAAAAATATGTGCTTCTGCCCCAGATCACCCAAAAACTCAGTCTTGCATGACATTTGGCACAAAAGGCCCATCATTGCTCCTCTATATCACTGTATCATCTTATAGTAACCTAATAAAAATATATCATATTTGAATCCAAAAGTGACATATTAGGATATGTTTATACTTTGAAATTATTAAATTTACTATGCTGGTACTATAGTTTCAAGATACATTAAAAGTAAGTTCTTGAAAATTTAAAAAAGTGTTAAGGCTACAAAAATGAAATACTTAAAATTAACATTTGAATGATAAGTAATTTTGGAGATAATTAGACTTCCCAGTCTACATTCAATGCATTTTGATATATGGATAATTACTCCTAGTGATATCCTTTCGTCGGATTTTTTTTTAACAACAATAACAATTTATTGCAAAATTAATTCCTTGGCACAATTTACCATTTACTGATGTGAAGTCCAAATGGATTGATTTTGCTACAGAACACTTATGCTCTGGTTTCCGACATTCAAGTACTAATTGGTTATTATAGGTCACTTTAGAACTTAGTTTAAAATAAATTAAATTGGTTTCAAGGTGCATTTAGTAGCAATAGCCTGATATTTTCAGCTCATGGGGTTTTATTTAAATTAAAAAAAAAGGTAAAGTAATGCAATCATCTTTAGTTATAAAAGTGATGGATGAATTGAAAACATTTTTGAATCAGGTCAATGGTACTGATGATTAGTACATTGTTAATCAAGTTCCTCAGATTGCTATCAAATGCGTTAGCTCTTTTGCTCAGGCTGGTGAGAGGATCATGAATATTAAAGACATTCAAATGGATGTGCTCTCATGGAATATGGAGTATCACAAATGAAAAGACTAAATGAGGGCAGACGGGACTCTAGATACTAATATCTCTTTTAACTAAAGCGAAATCCCTAATCAATTTTCTTGCTAACAAATAGCAGCCAAACAGAACAACTTCTTCTTTTCCTTCTCCTCCTTCTTCTGCTTCCTCTTCAATCACATTGACAAACTACAAACTAATAGACATGGTACACTATTTAAAAGAAAAATAGCTTTAAACATCATAGTTAATAAGGTATAACAGCAACAGTTTAAAAGAAGCCACTTAAAGATTGGGGTGTAATGCATAACACAGTTTAATTTGTAGTATGTTTTATGGCCAAAGGATTGAGACTGGGCTGAGAAATGTTTTCTTGAAGGGGAGGTAGGATAATGCAATACTTTGTTTTTCACTTTTGTAGCAGTATCCTTGTGCTTTTAAAATCACACCCTTAGAAACATGATATCCTATGTTAGAAATGTGTTCATTGACTTTGCCTATTACTAAAAGCAAAATTTAGTTTTTTAAAGATGGATAGAAGAAAAAAATCTATAAATATTCCTAGGTATTTAATGTAAAGATAACATTACTCTTAGAGATTGCATTTTTTTTCAGTGTGGGTATCTGTTAGCAAGAAATTATAAAATATGTATCATTGAAATATTGCATACATTTGTATAATATAGAGAAAATACATTTATAAATGACAAAATCAATATGCAAACATACCTCACTTTATTGCCATTTTCAGATATTGTGATACCCTGTCTTTGACAAGTTGAAAGTGTGTGGCAGCCCTGACTCAAGCCTAGCCTACTAGTCATACCATTATTTTTCTTTTCTGAGACAGAGTCTCATTCTGTCACCCTGTGCTGTGGTGTCATTGTAGCTCACAGCAACCTCAAACTCTTGGGCTCAAGCTATCCTCCTCCCTCAGCCTCCTGAGTCCCTAGGTCTACAGGTGCCCTCCACAATGTCTGGCTAGCTTTTCTATTTTTAGCAGAGACAGGGTCTCACTCTTGCTTAGGCTTGTCTCAAACTCCTGAGCTCAAGCAATCCACCATACACTAGGATTACTGATGTGAGCCACCAAGCCTGGCCAGCACCAGTTTTTTTTTAATAGCATATATTCATTTGGGTCTCTGAATACCATTTAGTTAATTCTTACAATATTTCAGACTTTTTCATTACTTTTTTGTTATGGTGATCTGTGATCAGTGATCTTTGATGTTGTTATTATTTCGGGGTGCTATGGTCTGTACCCATATGGAATGGTGAACTTAATCCATAAATGTACTTTGTGTTCTAATAGCCATTTCTCTCACTCCTTCTCCACCCCCAGGGCCTCCCTATTCCCTGAGACCCAGCAGTATTGAAGCAATTGTGCCATTGAGATAAGTTTTAAATGCAAAGGAAAAGTTCTTGAAGGAAATTAAAGGAGCTATTCCATGGCAGGCACCTGTAGTCCCAGTTAATTAGGAGGCTGAAGCAAGAGAATCACTTAAGCCCAAGAGTTTGAGGTTGCAGTGAAACAGCATTGTTGCTATTATGGAGAAAACTGGAGTGTTCTGGATAGAAAATAAAATCAGCCATAACATCCCCTTAGACCAAAAGCTAGTCCGGAACAAAGCCTGAACTTTTCTTCAATTCTATGAATTCTGAGGTAGGTGAAGAAACTGCAAAAGCAAAGTCTGAAGCTAGTAGAAGTTGGTTCATGAGGTTTAAGGAACAAAGCCATCTCCATAACATAAAATTTTAAGAAGCAGCGAGGGCTGATGCAGCAAGAACTTGAAGACATGGGTCACTTATGGAGGTGGCTACACTGCAAAGTAGACATTTCCAATATGGACAAAACACCTTTCCAAGGGAAGAGGATGCCATATAGTACTGTTTTAGCTAGGAAGAAGTTCCTATCTTGTTTCAAAGTTTTAAAGGTCAGGCTGACTCTCTTGTTAGGGGCTAAAGCAGCTGTTGAGTTCAAGTTGAAGCCAATGCTCATTTGCCATTCTGAATATTCTAGGACCCATAAAAGTCATACCGGTTCAACTCTCTCTGTGCTCTGCAAATGGAGCAACAAAGTCTGGATGACAGCATATTTGCTTATTGCATCATTTACTGACTATTTTAAGCCCTAATATTAGTACCTATTGCTCAAAAAAAAATTCCCTTCAAAATATTACTGCTCATTAAAAATGAATCCTCTCACTGAAGATGTACAAGAAGATTAATGTTGTTCTCTCATTCTTTCTTTCCTTCTTTTTCTTTCTTTCTCTCCCTCCCTCCCTCTTTCTTTCTTTCTTTTTTTCTTGGAGAATGAGTCTCGCTTTGTCCCCCTTGGTAGAGGGCCATGGCATTACAGCTCACAGCAACCTCAAGATCTTGG
Organism: Galagoides demidoff; assembly: GCA_963574575.1. Classification (NCBI taxonomy): domain Eukaryota; kingdom Metazoa; phylum Chordata; class Mammalia; order Primates; family Galagidae; genus Galagoides; species Galagoides demidoff. Next base: position 23,816 of record CAUYQV010103572.1, on the reverse strand, counting down.
GCTTAGGTAATTCTCTAGAGTCCCTCAGCCTCCCAAGTAGCTGGGACTACAAGCACCTGCCACAATGCCCAGCTATTTTTTTGTTGCAGTTTGGCTGGGGTTGGGTTTGAACCCGCCACCATAGGGCCGGATCCCTACCGACTGAGCCACAGGCACTGCCCGCTTAATGTTGTTTTCATGCTTGCTAACACAATATAGATTCTCTATCCCATGGATAGAAAAGTAATTTTGGCTTTCAAGTTTTATTACTTAAGAAATAAATTCCATAGAACTAGCTATAGACAGTGATTTCTTTGATTGATCTGGTCGAAGTAAATTGACAACCTTTTGGAAGAGATTCACCATTTTAGATGTCATTAAGAACATTCTTAATTTGTGGGAAGAAATCAAAATATCAATATGGAAAAGAATTTGGAAGGAGTTGATTCCAAGACTCATGAATAATGTTGAAGGATTCAAGACTTCAGTGAGGAAGTAAATGAAGATACGGAGGAAATATCAAGGGAATCCGAAGTGGAACGTGAAGATATGGCTGAATCGCTGTAACTTCATCACAAAACTTCAGAGGATGAAGAGTTACTTCTTATGGATAAGCAGAGGTTTGAAGATATTGTAAACAGTACTGAAATGACAACAAAGGATACATAATATTATATCAATTTAGTTGATAAAGAGCAGTGACAGGATTCGGGAAGTTTAATTACAATTATGAAAGAAATTCCACTATCTGTAAAATGCTATCAAACAGCATCACGTGCTACAGAGAAATTTTTGTAAAAAGAAGAGTTAATCAATGAAGCAAATTTACTTGTTTTCTTATTTTAAGAAAACGCCACCACATCACCCCAATCGTAGCAACCACCAACCTGGTCAGTCATTAGCTATCAACATCAAGATCTGACATTACTGCAAAGACTGCAGCTCACTGAAGGTCAGAATGATTGTTAACATTTTTTTTTTTTTTGACATAGTCTTATTTTGTTGACCTCGGTAGTGTGCCATGGCCTCATAGCTCATAGCAACCTCAAACTCATGGGCTCAAGCAATTCTCTTGCCTGAGCCTCCCCAGTAGCTGGGACTATAGGCACCTGCCACAACGCTCAGCTATTTTTTGTAGAGATGGGCGTCTCGCTCTTACTCAAGCTGGTCTTGAACCCATCAGCTCAGGCAATCCACTCAGCTTGGCCTCTCATGGTGCTAGGATACAAGTGTGAGCCACCGCTGTGCCCAGCCTTGTTAGAATTTTTTAATAGTAAAATATTTCTGAATGAAATTATGTACATTGCTTTTAACACATAATGCTGTTGCACACTTTATAAATTTTCATATCATATAAACATAACTTTAATATGAATTAGAGAATTAAAATTTTGTGTAACTTGCTTTATTGCTATATTGCCTTATTATGATGGTCTGAAACTGAACCGCAATACTTTTGAGGTAGGCTGCATGACAAAATTGAGTAAAGTAAGGGTATGACATCTTTAGCATTTAAATTCACATAGTTTAGTGCTGGAATTGAATGTAGACAAAGAAACATATTTATCTTATATGTAGTACAAACATCCTATTTGGAAAGAGGAACACTTTATGTTTAGAATGTGCCATACTCATCCAGCACATATTAGTTTATTATGCTAGCTGATTATCTATTTAGAAAGAGGAAATTTAGATTTATGATGGAGTTATGTCTTGGGAAAATAGAATTCTAAAGGAAAAATGTCTTTTGGGGTAAGACACAGTTGAGAATGTTGACATTCTCAGGGAGATCTAAGCCTCACGAAAGTCTCTGGTGACCTTGAATATTTTGGGGATGAACAAAGAGCATAAAGGTACCTTGGATTTGAAAATGGAGGTGACAAAATGGTGATGTGTAGGGTGATTTTTACAATTTTTTCTAAATCTAGCCTTAAAAATAAAGGCCAGGTTTTGTTTGTTTGTTGTGGTTTTTTTTGAGACCGGAGTCTCACTATTTCACCCTTGGTAGAGTGCTGTGGCATGATAGCTCACAGCAACCTCAAACTCTTGGACTCAAGTGATTCTCTTGCCTTAGTCTCACAAGTAGCTGGACTATAGGCACCCACCGCAAGGCCAGGCTATATTTTTTTGCAGTTGTCATTTTTCTTTAGTTGGCTACCTAATATACCAGTTTCTGAGATAAGGAGAGTTTCTGTATCCTGAGTTTTCATTAAAAGCCCAAATACATTGGGAAAATGATTGACTTTTCAGAGTATGTGTAGCATAGTAGAACAGCAGAATTATTGAATCAAAACAGAATTTGTGGAAGTACTTTGTTCAAATAAGTTATTGTTATTATTATTAGCTAAGAGCAGTAGAACTCTGATAAATTAAACTTTATGCTTAAGTTATCCATGGTGGGATTAAAATCAGAGTTAAGTTATCCTTATATGCAGTCTACTCTAAATTTTTCCCTTAACATTTAACCGCCATAAATTTAGAACAAAAGAAGCCATTTCTAGATGGCAATTGACAATAGCAGTTGACAATGTAGAATTGCATAAGTATTAGGTTATTAAGTATGAAATGCCTGACTTCCTTAAGAGAGCTAAGTTTGAGAGTTGATAAGCAGTATCTCTGACATTTCCCTTTGACACCCTTTTCTTTATTATTAAAGTACACCCTTATTCTTTTTTATTTTTATTATTTATTTATTTTTATTAAATCATAGCTGTGTACATTAATACTATCATGGGGTACAGGGTGCTGTTTCTATATACAATTTGAAATACTTTCATCCAACTAGTTAACATAGCCTTCATGTCATTTTCTTAGTTATTGTGTTAAGACATTTATACCTATGAAGCAAACATCACCTTGATCCCCAAACCAAGAAAAGACCCAACAAGGAAAGAAAATTACAGACCAATATCACTAATGAATATAGATGTGAAAATATTCAAGAAGATCCTAACAAACAGAATCCAGCAACACATCAAACAAATCATACACCATGACCAAGTGGGTTTTATCCCAGGATCTCAAGGCTAGTTCAACATACGTAAATCTACAAATGTAATTCATCACATAAACAAATTAAAAAACAAAGACCATATGATTCTCTCCATTGATGCAGAAAAAGCGTTTGATAATATCCAGCATCCCTTCATGATTACCTTTATTCTTTTAAATACAGATTTTGGTTTGTGATTATCTTTTTAAAAAAATACAGCAATTTTTGTGAATTCATGTATAAATAAAAAATTCGTGTCATTTTTAGTATGAATTCCACTATGGAATCAGTGCAGCACAGATAGCTCAAAATATCAATGAAGTATTTGGGAAAGATGGCTGATGAATGAACAGTATATTGGTGGTTTCAGAAGTTCTGTTTTGCTGATTTTAATCCTGAAAATGAGCCACAGGAGTGACCAAGGTGGATGATGATGAGCTGAAAGCTGTAGTGGAAGTGAATCTCAACCTACATGCAAATCAGCTGCAAGGTTTGGCGTTACTATTCCAATAATATCGGACCATTTGAAATATGCCAGCAAGGTAACGAAGCTGGATAGATGGGGTCTGCATGAATTAAAAGAGCATCGGTAAAGAAACTGTCTGGAAGGTTGCTTTCCTTTGCTGTCACGATATGATGGCAAACCGTTTATATACTACATTGTTATGTGTGATGTGAAATAGATTATTTTTGACAATTGGAAGCATTTTGACAATAGCTGGATAAAGATGAAATGCTGAAATAAAGTCCAAAAGGAATATTCTTTGAAAAAAGGTAATGGTATCTGTTTGTTGGTCCAGAGCTGGTATTATCCACCGTAGCTTCATGAAACCTGGTAAATCAATTACAGACAATTGGGTGAAATTATGAGGATGCTGTGATTGCAGCAGAAATTGATAGAGACAGGCCAGTTCTCTCATAAGACAACGCTGTTCCTTGTTGCACCAACAAAACTGCTCAAACTACCGACGCTGGATTCTGTCATACACTATAATCACCAGACCTTGCACCAACGGCCTGCTACTTCTTCTAGGCTTTGCACTACTTTTGTAAGGAAAAATATTCAATTCTCAACAAACTGCGGAAAACATCTTTTGTGATTTCATCACCACTCACTCTCCACGCTTCCTTACTGCTGGTATAAACCAGGTACTATTGGAATGGCAAAACTGTGTCAATAGTTTAGGTGCTACTTTGGTTAATTGTACAGTTCTTGTTTGAGATATAATAAACTAAACTTTCAATTCAAATCTGGACATTTCATAATTGATGACCTCAACCATTGTCTGAGAAAAGTATTGGTTTACATGAGAAAACACAGTAGAAAGACTAACTTTATAAGGGTAGCAGTTATATGATTAGAAAAGATTGCTCTAAAAAAGCACTATTTAAGTCAAAATTTTAGATGTGGCCAGGCACAGTCGTTCATGCCTATAATCCTAGCACTTTGGGAGGCTGAGGCAGGATTGTTTGATCCCAGAAGTCTGAGGTTGCAGAGAGGTGAGATGATGCCACTGCACTTCAGGGTGGGTGACAGACCAGACCCTGCCTCAACCTTCCCTTACAAAAAAAATATAAACAAACAATAACACATAAGATGAAACAGAAGTTACCAGATGAAGAATGAGAAGAAACTATATGGTTGGGTGTGTATGAAGGGTGCGAGATGCCGTGAATTTATAAGAAAATAAAAGGATGTCAGAAAATAGAGAACAAGTCTCGGGAATTGATGACAGATGAGGTTGGAAAAGTTATTAGAGGCCAGTTTATGCAGATCATGAAAAAAATGTGGAATTTTATTGTAAAGACATTGGGAACCCATTGAAAAATTTTAAGCCAATGTTCTTAAATGTTTTGATATATATGTTATGATATATACATATATATGTATGTATGTGTTTTTTAAAGTTTAAGCTGATTGTTGCTGAAAGATTGGATTAGAAACTCATCCAGTTACATCAAGTGAAATAATTTAGCAAGGAGTTTTAGTTTTCCACATAAGAAATTCTTGTGGCTTGGACCAATTTGGTACCAAGATAAATGGAGAGATGAATGGAAGGGAAATATATAGTTGAGGTTGAAGCAAGATATTTTGGCAATTAGTTGTGATGGATTGGAAAAGGGGCTAATAGAAAGGAGATGTTAGTAACTTCAAGATTTCTGGCATTAAAAATCTGAATGACTAGAAGTTTAATTTATTGAGAAATCAAAGAGAAGAGACAAATTTTGATAGAAGATTAGACATCAGTTTTAAATACGTCGTCTTAAAAATTTCATGAATCACTGACTAGAAAGGCCATTTATGCAGTTGGAAAGAGTAATCTTAAGTTCAGAAGAAATATCTGGATAGAGTCATGAGTTTGACACCTCTTCAAACTTTGGGATAGATGTGATTGCCTCGGAAGTGAGTATAAGGGAGAAAAGACAGCCCAAGGTGGAGCCCTGAAGAGCTCCAAAATATAGAGGTTTGATAGAGAAGAATGAATCCCAAAATGAGACTCCAGATTAGTCAGGAAGAATACCAAATAAGTTTACTGTTCCCAAAGCCAAGAAAGAAAAGCGTAATTTAAGAAGAGCTTCAAATCTGTTGCACAGTGTTAAAATGGTGCAATGAGGACAATTGTGACCCTTAAGGTAATATGTCCAAATTGCATTTTTTCCTGTGCATTTTTCCTTTTCCTATGAATATGAATTTATTTAGAAATAGAATCGTTGTAGATGTGGTCATGTTAAATTGAGGTCACAAAAGATTGTGGAAGGCCATAAATCCAATGACTAGGGTCCTTACTAGAGGAGGAGACAACCTGTGAAAGCACAGATGGATCCATGAGAAGATAAAGGCGGAGATGGGAGTGATGCAGCTGTAAGACAAATGGCATCAAAGATGACCGGGGACCACCAGAAACTAGGAGAGGACGTGGTGTGGCTTTTCCCTCAAAGCCTCCAGAAGGATCCAACCTTGCTAACCCTTTGATTTCAGAGTTTTATCCTCCTAAACTGTGAGAATATACATTTCTATAATTTGAAGCCACCAAATTGGTGGTAATTAGTTACAACAGCCTTAAGAAATTAATGCAGTAGTCAGATAAGGCGAAGACGGAAAAACACCTACGGGTTAAACAACAGGAAGAGAATTGTGATCCCCAACAAGAGCAGAAGAGTCCCATGTAGTGTTGGGAGTGGAATCCGCATTGCAGAGACCTGATACATGAATACATACAACACCAGGTGAAGACATCGAATGTTTTAATTAGCTTTGTTTGAAAACTCTGGTTTTTAGGGTAAGACAAATGGAAGGAAAATAGCCTCAAAGTGACCAACAGAAATATTTTTAAAACAAAGTATGCTTACATAGATGTTAATGCTTATAACAAGGACACACGGCCCTGTCAAGGCAATAGTTGAAAAGCTTCCGAGAGGGATGTCTGGCCATCGAAGGACTCAGTAAAAACAGTAGGAGAAGGACTTTGAGTGATAGATGCTCACTCCATTTTAATCAGCAAACAAAGAAAAGGTAGAAATTCAAGTTGAAGGCTGTCATATCTAATGGCTTTTATTGTCTTGATGAAAAGTGTTAAAATATTTTCTATTGAATATAAGAAAACGAAGGGAAGTTAGATATTCAGGAGAGTAAAATAGTATAAAAGTGTAGGTGTGAAGAGAGAAGCCACTGGGAAATTACGATGCAGTGAGCCGTGTTGGTGTGAAGGTCGTGTTCGTGAATTAATAGTGAAACCAACTTGCCATCTGCAGTTCATGATCCAGCCAGAGCACAGTCCCCGTTTTGGGAATGCGTGTACCTATACCCATGCCATAGCAAACCCAAGACTCGAGATTTTTCAGGGTCCAATGTCTACGGCACGGTCCATTTGTTGTTTAATTAGATGTTTGCTTTCTGTCCTTTCCTGGTGATCATCTTGAAGCATTTTGGCTTTCTAAAACAACACAAGCGAAAGATTCGGGAGGCACCAAGATAAAGTGAAGAATACGCCAGATTGGGGGCTACCTTTAATATTGCCTTTTATTGATCTCTCAGTGACTCAGTTTACACTGCTCAAAATAGAGTTAACACCATAATACCCAGTAATAAAAATTTAGGAGAAAATAACCCTGTGACAATGAATACAAACTAAAAAGTTATGACCTTAGCCCACAGGACCAGCAGGGTCCCTCTTAGATTGCTCCTTCTTTCACTGGTTTCACCTGTTGTTCAATGGCCATTGAGGAGGGACAGCAAAAATCGAGACGCTCCAAAATGCCTGAAAATACTTAGAAAGTTAGCATCCTGACATTTTTCCATAAAATGCTATTGAAAATAACTATGAACCCTTGATTGAAAAGCATACTATGTCCGCAATGTAGCCCAACAATAATGTATTTTGAAAGCTGTAATTCACTTTTGACATTATCATTTGAAACCTTGGATGCTTTCAACTGTAATGATTGGCTCTGCACTACATTAGGAGCTTTCCTGAGAACATTACTTCTTAATAACAGCAGTCGGGAGAGTCCAAAGTCAAATGCGTGGAATCACATAGTTTAAATCCAAACCACCCAATGACAGAAATCAAAATAGCAGTCTGTCATTAAAAACATTGTAATCCTCTGGCTACAAGTGAATAAGGGAGGAAAAAGAACTTAAAATAATGGCGAGAGCTGGCTGCTTTAAATAATTGAAAGCATCATTTGCCTTAGAGAAACCATGTCGAACCAAAAAACGAAAAAGAAAAGGGCAGTGAGATTCAAGGGCTCTGTTTGAGGCTTGGGATTGCACTTAATAAGGTTTCCAGGCTGTTTTAACTGAGTCTAATGTGTAAGTTTGAAATTTAGTGTGGGGCTGCCTTTGGTCTGCGGGTTTACAAAAATAGAAATCTAGAGAATGTTAATGTCACCTGTACCTAACTCAGAATACAATCCTCCAACAGTATTAAAGATTATATAGGAATAAAGAGATTTAGATTTCATTTTTCCTGTTCTCAACATGATTATGTCAGCATAGAATTTTTACTCCAAAAGGCCTCTAGGATTTCCTATGTATTACTATAGGTGATAGGGAATAGGGACTGAATACTTAATAAGAGATAAAGTACCCACTTTCTTCCCATTTCTAGTGATAGGTGGTTGAATTTGGAATATGTAGAATTAACATATGTTACTTTGCCAGAAGGACTTCTGTGGAAGAAGTTTTTAGAGCGTTTCTACAGAACAAAAGGCTCATTACTTTTGCCAAATTAAAACAGGGACCGCAAGCAGTACAAAGTAAGATAGCAGGGTGGTGTCACTCGACGATCCCTGGGCAGGGTCCCCCACCCCCAGGTCTGTGGACAGTGTCTCTTCACCACCCAGGTCAGCTTCCAAGAGTTTCCACTCGGCCAAACTATGCACTTGGAATTGAGTATGCAACTCTGGATTTACTAGGCTGTGCGTCCTGCTTGTTTCCTTTTAGTCTGGTAGATTAATGATTATGTCATCATAATTTCACTCAGTTTTTAGAGAAACTAGGCAACTGCTGAGATGAAAGAATTGAAAATTCCACATGAGGGTTAAGGAAACTGGAACTGTTTAAGGGGAAATTTGTGAACTGATAGGAAAATTTGAAGTGGATATTCCTAATGACATCTTCTTTTGTTTCCCTGAGGACCAGGAGATTGAGAACTAGGGAGGGGGAGAATGGAATTACCTGGAGTAGTTTTAGGAAGCAGGATGGAAAAGGAGAGAATCTGCAATGAATAAAAACATGTTGGGAGAGAAATAGAAGAAAAGAAAGAGAGGAAAAGAAAGCTGAGGAAAGGCAGTGGAGATCCGAGAATGCTGGGGCTGTCAACCTCTTGTATACGTAAATCTTAATCCCCAAATCTACTACAACCCCAAAGCAGGGGGAAAGAGTTTGTTAAAATTTGATTTTATGTAGCTTAAAAGTTCTCTCTTCTGATAACATAAATACCTAATATATCCAAAAATACTTTATCCTCATTATCCAAGTGTGTGTGTGTTCTTGCTAAAAACAGTAGGCACTTATTTCTTGGTAGATCTATTCAGTAACCTACAAAGAAACCCTCAGTTGAATAATTACATCAATCATCCATTTGGGAGAAAAGTCTGCTTCGATAATTTAAAGCCTTTCCTAAAGAATCACAGAACATCGTTTAATTCTGGAAGGTTGCATGGCTTTCCAATGTTTGAACACCGCAGAGGAGTCAGCAGAGGGACCCCTGCACCGACACGTCATTGCAAGAGATTGGAACCCAAATTTGACTGCACCTCATTGTTCTCCTTTTTTTAATGCTTCCGGCTTGTTTTCTTTTCATTTTGGTAGTTTAATGATTTAAGAGATATTATTATGCCATAGAAATGTCATTTATCATTTGACTTAGAGAATGTCTTCTTTTTCTTTAACCCTCACACTCTCCTTATGTGAAGTTTCTTTCACTTGGTGTTTAGGGGTCCTCAAACTTTTTAAACAGGGGGCCAGTTCACTGTCCCTCAGACCATTGGAGGGCCAGACTGAGGGCCCCAGGAAGAGTTCGCTGCTAAAAAGGACAGGCAGTGGTGGCAAAAACGCCTGGTGGGCTGGGTAAATGTCGTAGGCAGGCTGCATGTGGCCCGTGGGTTGTAGTTTGAGGACGCCTAGTCATCTTCCAAATTATAAGACAAGCATCAGTGAAATAACACACTTGAGTATATTATGCCACAGATTTTTAAATTATTAAGATAGTGAGTTAAATGTTCTAAGGGTCTGTTTTCAAACTGAAGTGTGTACTCTTTCTACTTTACCCCCTGGGGTAGCCCTGGGTAGGAGTAACTGTAGTATAAGTGAGGCAGGTTGCCTGCAAGTGCTTATGTTGCTCTGTGCGAAGTAACTGAAACCAGGATGATTCTGTTACAACAAACTCGGATGTGTTAGGGCTGTGGTCCTCAACCGCTCCCGGCATCCTGCCCCCAGGCCGTGGACTGGTACCTAGCCATGGCCTGTTAGGGACCGGGTCATGTTGCAGGAGACGTGTGGCCAGTGAGCAAGTGCAGCTTCAGAGCTTTGTGTCTGTTTACAGTGTCTCCCTGTCACTGGCGTCACTGCCTGAGCTTTGCTCTCCTGTCACATTGGAAATGGCATTAGATTCTCACAGGAACACAAACCTTACCACAAACTGTGCATACAAGGGATCTACACTGTGGAAAACGTGTCTTCTATGAAGCCAGTCCATGGTGCCATAAACTCTAGGGACAGCTATACTAGGGCACAGAGTATAAAAATAACTTACATGTTTAAAATAGTATGTGAGACCGGGCATGGTGGCTCACACCTATAATCCTAGTGATACCGGACAAAGTGGTGTCCCAGCCAGCTCAGCTGAGCGGGGCTGGGGGACCTGCTGTCTCTGTCTCGGCTGCGGCAGCTGGCAGAGGAACCAGCAGGCTGGAGCAAGCGGAGGGACCTTTCCTCTCCCACCAGAGGCTCCAGTAGCAAAAAAGACCTGACAAGCAGGGGAAAACACTGGCAATTCCTCCAGTGCATCCCTGATTGGTCCATTTGCAATCCTGCTCCTGATTGGTCTATTTTTAGGAGAAAATCAGCTCCTAAATCAGCTCAGCTTTCCAGTCATTGGACAACTGCCCCTATGTAAATCCCTGAGTAGAGAACCTAGGGGCAGATCATTGCAGACCTTTGAGGGAGAGAGAGCAGGATAGCAAAGACCTCAGCAAATTGCCATCGAGAGGGGGAGAGAGAGAGAGAGGAGAGAAGGAAGAGCTGTAACACTTGAATCCTGCTCTGTAAGGAAGTTTGGCTCTTTGTAAGAGCTGTAACACTTGTATCTTGCCCTGCAAGGAGGTTTGGCTCTTTGTAAGAGCTGTGACACTTATATAAAACCTATCTTATCCTGCTCTGCGAGGTTTGGCTCTTTGTAAGAGCTGTAATACCTGTTAAATAAAATCTAACTTTCATCCTGTGGTCCGTCGATTCATTCATCGAATCATCGAGACCAAGAGCCTGGAAATCCAATATCAAAAGTCCGGTATCGCTAGCACTCTGGGAGGCCAAGGCAGATGGATTGCTTGAGCTCAGGAGTTTGAGACCAGCCTGGGCAAGAGTAAGACCCTGTCTCTATTAAAAGTAGTAAAAGGAGCAGGGCACCTATAGTCCCAGCTACTCAGGAGGTTGAGGAAGGAAGATCAGTTGAGCCCAAGAGTTTGAGGTTGCTGTAAGCTATGACCCTACTGCACACTACACAGGGTGACAGGGTGAGAATTGGTCTCAAAAAAATAAAAATAAAAAATAAAATGACACATCAAATACATTTTGCAGTTAAGGCAGACATTGGCTCTTTTCTGTTTTTAGGGATTCTTGTTCAAAAAGTAAGACAAGCACTGCTATGGGACCTGAGAATTATAATTTATAAAGTAACTAAATTATACTGTGTTACAGAATAATTTAGTTTTCCTAAACTAAAGAGAGCTCTCTTCATTATAGGGACAAGCATTTCTCAAGTGAAGAAGAAATTTGCAGTTGATTACTCAGACAAGTAGACTTGGGAACCAAAAAATGTTTCTGCTGATATAATTAATACAGGCAGGCAGGCAATAGATTATCATAGCGTAGATGTTTTCTGCTAAAGCGCTACTCACATGGTTATTCTCGATTCAGCTCCTCAGTATTTGTCTTGACTATTATTTGATTATCAGCTAATGCAGGCAGACAGTACAGCAGGCAGAAAATGTGTATTTAAGTCGCTTTGACATTTTTAATCCTTATAACACACACGATTTTCTAATATCTTTTTATTTCACTGTACACAGACGTGGCATAAACAACAAAAGTTTTCATTAGCTTCTTAAAAAGAAATGATAATGATGTGTAAAACAGATAAATTTAGACTTTGCAAAGTCAATAGGTACTCTGTTGATTTTTCTCTCTTTTTCCCCTCTCCTCCTTCCCTGCTTCTCCCTCCCTCTTTCCCCCCCCCTCCCTCCCTCCCTCCTCCCCTCCTTCCCTCCTTTCCTCCCTCTCTTCCTCCCTCCCTTCCTTCCTTCCATCTTTTTCTTCCTTCATCATTTTGTAGCCTCGGCTTTTATTCTCTAAGGACAAACATTAATAAAGAACAGGGACTAACAACACTTTAAAATATATATCAAATGCTTGCAAATATTAAAAAACAATTTTTTCACATACCATTCACTTTCCTAAAGTCTTGGTAAAGATAAAAGTACTTCTTTTGTTATTTAAATATATTTAAAGCAAGTCAGTCTCCTGAGAAAATTAATATTAATTTTCTTTTCCCAAATATTAGGACTTTCTTAATCCCATCAAAAGGAAAGGCATTTTAAACCTTCTTAATTTTAACAGGGTTATTATTTTGCATTGTAAGCAACTCATGTAAGTAATCTTCAGCCTGACAGGCTGGCACCAATAGAGACTGGTTAAATCAAATATCTCTGTGACCTGTAATTTTAAAAGCAGAAGAATTCCAGTTCTGATTTACAAAGCTTTTCTGTATCTTGTCTCCCAGGTAATTTTCAAATCACAAAACCAATGTCGGTTCCTGTCAAGTCTTTTTTCTTACACAGTCTCGCAGAATTAATATGTATCCTCTGAAGCAGAATCTGCCATCAAAGTGCTTTCTCCTGATTCCAAAGCATTACGCGGGTTTTTCTGCTCATAACCATGGGTGTGTAGGGAGACGGTGAGTCACATCTGCTGTCCATGCCTCACCACCTATCAGCTTCCCCGCCCGCTCGCCTTTCTTTGTTCCCATCCTAATTCATGAGTACTGCAGTTTATAGCCTTCTCTCTCCCACATTCGTCATTTTATCTCTTTCATATTGATATTTCTATCTTTCCTTCAGACTTCAAAGTCGTTCACATGTAGCGCGGATGATGTGGTTCAGAGCAATGTTAACGAAAACGAAATGAGTTTTTACCCCTGTAAAATGTGTGTTGAAGGTGCCATTCTGCTCAGAAAACGGCTGTCTTCTTTTCTGGTGTTTAAGGTATCATTTGGGGCTCTTTGATGAAGATGATAAATACCCAGCTTATTAGAATACATCGCATCATCCTGCACATGCTTTTAAGTTAAAGTTTTTTTTTTGCCAGACATTCTGGAAGAACAGCGTGATCCGAAAACCAGAGTAGCTGTGAGGACTCAAATATGCTGTTTTAGTCCCTTGTATATCATCACTCGTATGGAGTGAAATTTGAGGCTTGCATTTCCCTTCCTTGAAAGTGGCTCTTCTTTTGCTGTATCAGGAGTCCCTGGTGCCCATTATCTAAAAGTGAAGGGCTCCTTTCTTCCTCACTAACCTGATTGACACTAACTTTTGACTTTGTTGCTCAGACTGAAACTTGGCCCAACTTTTGTTTTCCATTCCTTTTCTTTTCCCTGGTCTTCCTCCAGTATCTTTTTGGTTCTCTCCTGTTTTGTGACAGTGAATGCAGGCATTGCTCAAGGTTTTGTTTTCAATCTTTGTTTCTTTTCTGTACATTTTCCCTCAACTACCTTCTCTGGTTTCACCACTTCAACTACCTCTGTCTGTTAGCAGTGTTTCTCCAAATGGATATCATCAGATCTGAATAATTTCCTACTTACATTTCTAATGCTTGTGGCATCTTCTCCAGTGACGTTCTGTCAGCATCTTAAACACAAAATATTTCCCCAAAGTTCATTCTCTGGGATCTAATTTCTAGAACACAGTCTTACTGCTCATTTCCAGGTTATTCCTTGTAATGATGTCAGGTCAATTCCCTTTTCCAAACCTCCAATGGCTTTCTGAAGGCCCTGGTGCTTTTCTCTTAATTTGAACTAGACTTTCCGTCCTGTGTGGTTTGCGTTGTTTACTTTCCATCACTACAGCACTTTCTCCCTTTGTAGGTGCTTAGAAAAGGCATTTAATTTTTTCAAAATTCCATTGATATCCATGCTACCTTTGCTTTTCTTAATCAAATGCTATCTTTACTGAACTGTAGGTCTTAAGATTCTTACAGCAGCTATGATAACAAAGTGCATACGGAAACAGTTTTGTCAGAAATTTTCTTTGATACTAAGAAGTACATTTTTGTTATCAATGTTAATGTCCCTGAAGTTGAGAATCAGTCAAGTTGAAGGTCTCTGAGATTTGACAAAATGCAGCATGTGGTCCTTAATAAGTTGTTAAGCTTTGAGGGGAATAGCAAATAGTATTTTTTTAAATTTCTATATTTCCTTTTCAGTAAAAACCTATTGAATTCCCACATGCTACATTGTCTGTATTCTGCCCAGTTCAAATGAAAGCGTGAGAGGCATCAGGTCTCTCGCAACATAAATTGTTGATTTGATTTGATTTAGATTCTCTGTGTTTTTAGGAAACACTATACAACATAGGATTATATGAATTGGAGCTATTGTTTTCTTGTAACAGAAGTAACTCAAAATGGCTTAGGCAAAGTAAAATTTACTGATCACAAAATTTAGGAGTCCCATCTTACACAGGTTCCAGATATGGTTAAATTCAGTCTTTGCATATTTATTTTTTCAGTCTCTATCTGTTGCCCTTCTTTGATCTCTTGGCAGTGCTTTCCATGGAAATGGCCTCCATCTCCTGACAGCTCTCTATTTTGTGTTTTCTAGCATTTCTGGACTTGCATCATCTTTACTGAGAGAAATCCCTTTGGAAAGAGAACTTCCCAATTATTCAATCAAAAATCCTAAACTTGAGGAGAAGCACTTCTGGAATGGTAGGTAGGAACCTCTGGATATCTGTTCCAGTATATTGTTGTAAAACTTTTCAAAATCAACTTTTCAGAATTCTGGAAATTAACCAAAGGCTTACAACAATCCAACCAGCATTTTTTTTAAGAAAAATGTCTCAATATCTTTAAGAACTATGAGCTCTTTGGCATTTTAACTTACACTATTTATACTTCTTCCTCCTCAGCTCTTTGGTAGGTTTAAAAATACACAACCTAACAATGACAGTCATAAGACTAGTAGTCATGAAAAGCGGGGTAGAGGATGGCAGAACTCCCCCCAAACCTTATCTCCAGAGGATTGTTGTTATTTGAATTGTCTATAAACTTCCTGTTGGGGGTTGAAGGTCCCAGTTCCCTGAACCCAGTTGACCTGGTTCAATTGCTTGGCTGAGCTAGAAAGTTGAACCGAGGCAAGGTTGTAATTAAAAGCAAAATTGAATGGGAACTGAAAATAAAACTGGAGCGGCCCAGGCAGTGAATAGAAAGTGAAAGTAACCTGCAAAAGTTTGGGGGTAACTGAGGTTTTGTTCAAGAACAAAGAGAAAGCATAGAGCATTTCCAAAGAGAGTTGGGAGTGGGTCCCTCTCTTGAAGAAGAAAACATAAGAGGGAGAGAGACACCAAGGCCTGCAGAGGTATCAATGCTCTCACTTGAAATTGGCTGCAGGTCTTTCCTTAGCTCCTCTGCACTGCCAGGCACTACTGCCCTTTTCTACTGCTCATTGATTATCTCTTTATATTGGTCCTTGGTCACCTAGGTTGCTCCATACTCACATTCTTTTTTTTTTTTTTCCATTAAATGATAGTTATATACATTAATGCAATCATGGGGTACAGTGTGGGGTTTTCGTATACAATTTGAAATGTTTTCATCAAACTGGTTAGCATAGCCTTTATGTCATTTTCTTAGTTATTATGTTAAGATGTTTATATTCTACTTTTAGAAAGATTCACTTGTACCCTTGCAAGATAAACCATAGAGGTGATACCTCCAATCACCCTTCCTCCACCCATCCACTCCTCT
The DNA here is from genome assembly GCA_963574575.1 of Galagoides demidoff. Classification (NCBI taxonomy): domain Eukaryota; kingdom Metazoa; phylum Chordata; class Mammalia; order Primates; family Galagidae; genus Galagoides; species Galagoides demidoff. The sequence continues at coordinate 8,103 of CAUYQV010103572.1, read as the reverse complement.
CCTCTCTCCTCCCCTCCTCTCTCCCCTCTCATAGTCTTAGGATATAATTAGGTTATAGCTTTCATATGAAAGCTATAAATTAGTTTCATAATAGGGCTGTATACATTGGATACTTTTTCTAAGTGTCCATTGAATCACGAATGGATCAATAAATTGTGGTTCATGTACACCACAGAATACTATGCAGCCATAAAGAAAGATGGAGACTTTATCTTCTTCATGTTTACATGGATGGAGCTGGAAAATATTCTTCTTAGTGAAGTATCTAAGTATCTCAAGAATGGAAGAAAAAGTATCCAATGTACATACTCACATTCTTATGGGCCCTCCAGGCTTCCTGGTTCGGCAGGCCAGGTTTTCCTCCCATCCCCCCTCCCTTTGGAGCCCGTATCTTAGTGTCCTTCTCACTTCCCAGAGGAGACTGTCTAAAATATAGTATTGCATTATATTCACTAGGTCTCGTCCTTACCTGGCGTTATGCAGAGCCCACTCTTTATAACCATTCCTGTTTCATTTTGAAGCAGTGTTAATTGGAATTAACCATTTTTGAGTTAAAAAAAAAACAAAAAAACAAAAGCACCCAGAACTAAACTTCCTAAGTCCTTGGAAAAAAAATGGGAACAGTTTTAAACAACTAAAAACAGTTGACCTATCTTCAAGGGCACTGACTTTTATGCCAGCTTAAAACTGCTGTTGTACTCACTAGTAAATTTTTAATTTCAATTATTGTACTTTCCACTTCAGAATTTCTACTTGGATTGTTAAAATAATCTCCTATGGTTATTTATATTCTTTGTCAGTAAGATATCATTGCTGTACTTCCCTCAATGCTTCAGACATGGTTGGTATCCTTTAATTTTTGTCAACATCTGGACAATTTCTATTGAGTGCTCCCTACCCTGCACCAACCCCCTGCCAGGTGTAGGCAATGTTTTTCTTTGCATATGTCACAATTTTTTGTTGAGGACTGAATATTTTAAATAATAAAATGTGGTAACTAAGGAAAATGGATTTTCCCCACCCAGGGCTTGTTGTTTGTTGTATTGTTGCTGTTTGTATAGGGTTTTCCCCGAAGGCTTCTCTAAGGGCTGCATTTATTGTCACATGCACTCATCCAAGTCTTTACTTGGTTAACTTGGTGGTCAGAAAATTATTAGAATGATTTTTAATGCTGTGAATGAATAAATCCCTCAGCCTTTCCCTTTGTGTGTGTGTGTCAAGGTATGCTTTCCGCACTTTGGTGCTTTAGGGCTCTCTCTGCCTTGGCCTTTGCTTCCTGCTTGCATAGAGTCTCAAGTTCAGACATAAGTAGGTTAAGGCCTTCTCAGGTCTTCCCTGGACACACTTAAACTCTGCACAGAGGCATGACCTTCAGGATTTCCAGGAATATATTAGAGCCTTTCAAATTCTTCTATAAAGTGAACCAACACTGTCCTAAATAACCAACGGGTCCAAAACTGACAAAGAAGTTAAAAAATACTTTGAGGTGAATGAAAATGCAACAACAGGTAGGCTATGGGTAAAGTAGTGCGTATAGGGAAATTTCTAGCTATTACCATCTTTTTCACAAAGTAATAAAGTTTTAAACCAAGACTATAATACTTCTAACTTAAGAGAAAAATAAAAGTAAATCACAAGCAAGCATAATAGGAAAATGATAAAGATTAGAATTAACATAAATGAAATACAGAAGAGAAAAATAATAGAGAAAATCAACCCAACAGAAAGTTTATTTTTGAAATGATGGAAAGAAATAGAAACTTTAGTTAGACCAAAAAAAAAAAAAAAAAAAAAAAGGAGAGCGAGAAAGACCAAACTAATAAAAGCAGGAATGAAAGAGATTATATGATAAACTTTACAGAAATAAAAAGGAATATAAAAAGTACTATGACTAAAGCATGAAACCATAAGGATTCTAGAAGAACATGTTTGCAAAACTCTCCGGGAAATACTATGAAGGGGACCCAAGAGCAATTACAATGATAACAGAAGTTTAAGAAAATGTTTTTTATTTTTATTTCTCTTTTCAAAGACTAAATTCTGGTGCCATATGTTTTTCTGTATCATATTTTGTTTTCAGTTTTATTGGCTTCTGTTCTTATATTTATTAATTCCTTTCTTCCCCTTGCTTTGTGTATAATTCTTTCTACCTTCCCCGGAAAGCTTGTGTTCCTGATTTGAAATCTTTTTTATGTGTACGTCAGCATTCAGTGCTAGAGATTTCTGTCTACGTCCTGCTTTACTGGCACCTCACGAAGTGTTACATGTTAAACTTTCCATTTTGTTTGGTTTAAAATACTTCCTAATTTCTCCACAGCTTTTCTCTTTGATCCATAGATTATTAGCGTGTTGTTTAATTTCCAAGTGTTCAGAACTTTTCCTTTATCTCCATGTTATTAATTCATCGTCTGTTAGGCTTGGTGATGATACTTTGTTTAACACAAATTCTTTTAAATTTGTTAAGATGAGTTTTAGGATGCAGGATATGATTTATCCTGGTAAATATTCCATGTGCACTTGAAACAAGTTTCTGTTTCTATTGTGTGTTCTAGAAATACTATTTATATTTTATTTATTTATATTAACCACTCGGTGGTTGAGTGTTCCATATTCTTGCTAGTTTTGTCTGTTACTGACAAAAGAGTCTTGAAGTCCTCAACGATCATTGTGGGAGAACTTTTCTATTTCTCCTTTAGTTCTTGCGGTTTTTGCTTCATGTGTTTTGAAGCTATGTTTTCATGTGCACTTTTAGGATAGTAACGTCTTTTTGGTGAACTGAACCACTTGTCATTTGTAATGCCCGTTTTTAGCCCTGGAAATTTTCGTTGTTATAAGGCGTACTTTAGCCGACGTTAACTTAGTCACTGTAGTTTCTTCAGATTTGCGTGTACATGGCTTACATGATACGTTTTTTACCTTCCTTGTATTTTAACTCACCTCTGTTACTTCTGTCATTACAGTTGAAGTAAAGTTTTTGTAGACAGTGTGTAGTTAGAGTCTATAAAAATATATCAGTGTCTTCTATATATACATGTACTCTGGCCATATATTTAATGTAATTACACTTATATTTGAAATTTTTCTATCATTTTATTTTATGTTTAATTTGCTCTCTTTTATTTGTATAAATTTAAGGGGAAAATATTGTGAAGTGGTTAATTCTGGGCTTTTTGTGTAACCACCACCCAACTGTGTATGTTGTTCCCAGTAAGTGATATTCTGCCTTTTAACCCCCGCCACCATCCACCTTTTTGAGTCTACCATGAGTATTATTCCACACTTTATGTCCATATTTACACATTGTTTTGCTCCCATTCACGAGTGAGAATGAGCGATATTTGACTTTCTATTTCTTTTCCTTATGATAACAGCTTTAGGAGTTGCTTTCCTTAAGATAATAGCCCCCAGCTCCATTCCAGTTGCTGCAAAAAACATTTCACTCTTTGTTAGGGCTGACTAATATTCTATTTTCTTTTTCAAAATTAATTCCTGAATAATTATTACATGTCTTTTAATTTCTTTCCATTCCCTGGGAGGAAACCATCACTATTCTATATTGCTACACATGTTCATTTTTACCACTCTTCTTGGAATTTTATTTTAGTTTGTTGTATTTTATTTTATTTTACTTTATCTCATTTATTTATTTGAGAAAGAGTCTCAATATGTCACCCTTGGTGACACAGCTCGCAGCAACCTCCAACTCTTGGATTTAAATGATTCTCTTGCCTCAGCCTCCCAAGTAGCTGCGACTACAGGAGCCCACCACAATGCCAGGCTATTTTTTCACTGCAGTTGTGATTGCTACGCAGCAGGCCTGGGCTGGGTTCCAACCCACCAGCCTGGATGTATATGGCCAGTGCCCTAACCACTTGGCTACAGGTGTTGAGCCTCTTTTTGGAATTTTAGTGAAGGAGATAATTCTCATCCTCTATGGTGACTTTGCTGATGGATCCCACCTCCTCCTCACCCATCAGGAACCTAACTTAGTTAATCATCTCCTACTTTCCCTGTTAATTTCAGCCGGCTCTCCCTCTGTGTCTTCCCTGACTCTCCCTCCTTGGACATAGCTGCTGCTTCAAATCATTTTCCTTAGAACAAGGTGTCCCTTCCGTTACTGATCTGTCTCTCTTATTGGAAGAATTGACAATGTTTGCTATTTTCATCTTCTAATTCTGTATAATTTTTAAAAACAATTATTGACACTGGGCTTCCTCTCTAGTGAGGCAATCAGAATGGCTCTTTGTCAAAATTACTGATAGTCAATAGTTACTCTTTTTTCAGTTTTTATACTGATATCTCTAAAGTGTTTTTTTTCCTCAGTCACTCCTTACCAGTGCAAACTCATTTCTGTGAGCTATAAGTTACTGTATCCTCTTGGTTTCTCATCTCTCTGACTACTTTTACTATATGTTTTGGACTCAACTTAAACCACTTTAACTAATAATGTTAATAATGTTTTCTAACTGTGTAGTTTCAGATACTAGATATGGGTGACTTGCTAATCTTTTCCTGTGGAGCATAGGGAAAGAGAAGGAGAGGGAGAGATTGAGTTTTCTACTGGACATTTCTCCTTGAGTGTTCCATGGGCAATTTGGTGCGCTCATTCTAATATGCTTGCTGCCTTTGTTACTGCGGTGATCCACATGCTTACACCCACATATTGTTCAAACCAGGGCTCTTTCTTACCTCTGTGGTTAATCTGCAACCAAATCTTAATAATGCTATTTTAAATTATCTTTTGACTCTTCTAATTTCTTAATCCTCCTGTTATTTTCTTTGTTTAGGCCCCACATTTTGTTTCTTATATTTAAGTAGTAGTCTCCTTACAGGCCTTCCTGGCTCCAGTCTTGGTCTTCTTCAGTCCATTTGCCACATTGCAGCCCTAGTAATCTATTAAGATTATTAATTGTATGTATCACACCCTTGTTTAAAACCTTTCAGTGACACGTATGCATGGGCTTTGGCATTTAAAGGGGAAACTAGTACATAAATAAAGCACACACACACATACATACACAGGTGCCAAAAACTTAGATACACATTGTAAGAAAGGAAAAAAATTGTATTAAAATTATAATGCTCAAGTCACATTTGAATTCTGCAATTACAAGAGATACAAATGTTATTGCTATATATCAACTATTACAATATCTATACACGTGGACAGATGCACAGACTTTGGGATCTCAAGAAAACTGATACACACATATATATACACACATAGGCACAGATTTGGGGATTTAAGCTGCATAGATCTGATATGTTTATGATTTGTTTAAAACAGCTTTTTAAGTTTTCTCTGTTAAATCTCTTGGCTAGAAAAGCCTGAATGGTATAAAGTTGCCTATTTTATCTGTGATGTAAGTGCCAAATGTATGTATGCCAAATGTTGCCATCGTTATACTTTTAAAATGAAAGCCTTTGCTTATGTAATTTGTACCAACATAAAGCTTGGGATAATTAAACTCCTCATGAAATCAAGTTCAGAAAGTTGCTATTTTCCTCAAAGAGGCTAGAAATACAGTATATCGTTCTGTTGCAGATGTTAGCATTTGTTAAATTTGAACAATATGTAGTATATTTGTCTTAAAGATCTATAAAATACTTAAGTTAAAATATTTCAAAAACAATGGCTATAATTATCCTAATTTAAGAAAAATTAAGATAGTTAATTTAATGGATGATTAAAGAAATTTTATCCTTAATGGATGATTAAGAAATTTTATCATTTTTAAAAGTTGGATATATATATACTTTAACCAGTACCTATACAATACAAAACAATAACTATTGCTGACTGCATTTATTTATTTATTTATTCTGAGACAGAGTCTCACTATGTCACCCTTGGTAGAGTGCCATGGTGTCATAGCTCACAGCAACCTCAAACTCTGGGACTTAAGTGATTCTCTTGCCTCAGCCACCCAAGCAGCTTGGACTACAGGTGCCCACCACAACACCCAGCTATTGTTTTTGTTGTAGTTGTCATTGTTGTTTAGCTGGCCGGGTGGGGTTTGAACCTGCCAGCCTTAGTGTATGTAGCCAGCACCCTAACCACTGAGCATGGGCACCACCTGCCTAAGGCTTTTAGATACCATTGGTTAATTTAGAAGTTAATGTTTCATCCTTATATTAGTCATAGACGCCCTCCTATGCGATTTAACAAAATGTGTTTAACTCAAGCAAAAGAGGCATCTTTTATATTATCCTATGCATTCTGCTTTTCAATTGATAAAGCTCTTTTTTCTTAATCTAAATAAAACTATTAAGACATTTTAAACATCCATAATCTATTTGCAAGCTGATCTTTTAGTTCAGCAAGTAATAAAAAGCATTTAAAGCCTCATATAATCCCCAAACCTCCCACATAGGCAATGAACACAGCATTCTTATTAAATGAATTGTTAAATGACAAACCAGTCTTAAAAAGCAACATTGAATTTTGTGGTTACGACATTATTTCTTTTCTTTCTTTTTCTTTTTTTTTTTCTTTGACTTCAGGGAAGCATTTTTTTTCTGTTCTTTTTTCTTCTTTTAATTTTAGGTTAATGTGAGGGTTCAACCAACCAGTTCACAATATTTGAATTTGTTAGGTAGAGTCCCTCTTATAGTTGTGTCCCATAACCAAAAGATGTGCCATACATCCCTACATTGTGCCTGTTAAGTAGAAGCTCTCCAAACACCCCCTTTCTCCACCTCCCTTACCCCCTCTCCTCCCAACTTGAATTAAAATGAGTTTTTCTCCTATGTGGGTGTGAATTAGATCATCTACTGGCTTCATGTTAGTGTGGAGTACATGGGATCCTTGCTTTTGTGTTCTTGTGATACTTTCCTGAGAAGAATGTGTTCCACTTTCATCTAGGTTAATACAAAAGATGTAAAGTCGCCATCTTTTTTATGGCTGAATAGTATTCCATGGTAGACAGATATCACAGTTTCTTAGTTCATTCCTGAGTTGATGGCCATTTCAGTTTTTTCCACATGTTGGCCATTGTAAATTGAGCTGTGATAAACAATCTAGTGCAAATGTCTTTATGATAAAAGGATTTATTTTCTGAGTAGATGCCTACCAGTGGGATTGTGTGGTCAAAAGAGAAATCTAATTTGAGTTCTTTGAGGATTCTTCATACTTCTTTCCAAAGAGGCTATATTGATGCGCAGTCCCAACATAAGTGTAAAAGTCTTCCCCTCTCTCCACATCCACTCCTGCATCTGCAGCTTTGGGACTTTGTGATGTGGGCTCATCTTGCTGGGATTACAAACAATCCCATCTATCACTGAGCAAGAGACATGAACAGAACCTTCTCTGAGGATGACAGATAAATTGTTACAAACATGAAACAATGCTCATCCTTCCTAGTCATCAGAGAAATACTACATGATTTCATAACAGTCTCTACATTACTTTCAAAGGAAAGTAGGAATTTTGGATTTTGTTTTTCCTATGTTATCACAACTTATTTTCTCCTTTTAAAACAAGTAAACTTTTCTATTTTTTGTTTAATAATTTTGTTTAGTACTGTATCATTATGCTATAAAACTGCTTTTGAATTACACAACAAAAACTTTTCTTAAAACACTTTTTATTATGAATGAAGCATGGATACAGAAAATTGCACAAATGTATGGCTGTATGAATTGTTTTTAAAGCAATGCATCTTTTTAACTGTCTTTCAAGAAATAGAACTTTGCCACTCACCTCAGCAACTCCTCAATTACTTACTCCAAAACATAATCTCCTCTTCCAAAAGCAACCATTATTTTAACTGTTATAGTCTCCATGTCCTCAAAGTTTTATCACTTCAGCGTGTATCCTGCACACTATAGTTTAATGTTGACCAATTAAGAAATTACAGCTTTGGCTCGGGGCCTGTGGCTCAATCGGCTAAGGCGCCAGCCACGTACACCTAAGGTGGCGGGTTCAAATCCCCAGCCTGGGCCCGCCAAACAACAATGATAGCTGCAACCAAAAAATGGCCGGGTGTTGTGGCGGGCGCCTGTGGTCCCAGCTACTTGGGAGGCGGAGGCAGGAGACTCGCTTGAGCCCAGGAGTTGGAGGTTGCTATGAGCTATGATGCCATGGCACTCTACCCAGGGGGA
>CAUYQV010103570.1:0-10891 GCA_963574575.1 Galagoides demidoff | reverse complement strand
AAAAAAAAAGAAATCATGACTTTGGAAGGCCTAAAATATTTACCATATGGCCCTTCCAGAAAAAATTCGTGAACCCATGGACCAGGAGGTTAGAGGCTGAAAATGGGGAAGTGAAAATACTCAGTTTACCTTACAAGCATCTCCTATAGGTCAAAACAAATCATCCTGTTTGTAAACGCTTATGTAAAATGACTTCCAGATCACAAAACAATATTGTGGTTAACATACAGTTGCTTTGTATTTAATACTTTTTCTCTTTCATTGTCATCACTCTACTTATTCTCCTTGCTTCTTAGCATAGTTTTCTTCCTCATTTTCTCAACTTTTGTGTGGACTCTTCCTATGTTGCATGGGAGGCTAGGAAAAAACAAGGGCCCCAGGGAAAAGGCCTTATGGAAAGCACCCAGTGGCCAAGAATGGCCCTTCAGTTACACTTTCTCTCCCCATGGGCATCTTTCAGGTCATCTTCCCAAAGGGCAACAAGCCTCTGACATGCTACCAAAGGTACTTGGATTATCATTTGAATGTTTTGTTCAAAATGTTTTGAGTTTCAGGAATGTACCTACTAAACACAAACATTCTAAACAGCACCAAAATGCCTAATTGAGAAACATGTACATTCTATAACATTTGAGTATTAAAAATCCAATTGGTTGGGGTGGCACCTGTGGCTCAAAGAAGTAGGGCACTGGCCCCATATGCCGGAGGTGGTGGGTTCAAACCCAGCCCTGGCCAAAAACTGCAAAAAAAAAAAAAAAAAAAAAAAAAAAAGGTGGCTCACTCCTGTAATTCTAGCACTCTGGGAGGACAAGGGGGGGAGGATCGCTTGAGCTCAGGAGTTCAAGACCAGCCTGAGCAAGAGCAAGACCCCACCTCTACTAAAAATAGAAAAACTAGCTGGGCATTGTGGTGGGCACCTGTAGTCCCAACTACTCAAGAGGCTGAGGCAGGAGGATTGCTTGAGCCCAAGAGTTTGAGGTTGCTGTGAGTTATGATGCTGCTGCACTCTACCCAGTGTGACAGAGCAAGACTCTATTTCCAAAAAATTAATTAATTAACTAATTAAAAAGAAATAAAAATAAAAACCAATTGGAAAAAAAGAAAAGAGGGAGAAGAGAAACCTGAACAAATCAAGGGAACAGAAAAACAAAAGCCAGTTGGCATCTCCAAGAAAAGCTTCATGTAGGAGATGTGCAGTTAGGGCATTGATATGCAAACATCAATGGCCAGCAGATGACAACAGAACTCTGACCCACTCCCTGCAGTCACTGGCCCAGGAAGCAAGCCACAGCTTCTACAGTCATTGGTTCTAAATGCCAGGGCTAGACCAATAACCATTAGCTTCCCAAATTTTTGTCCTCATTTGCAATTCGTAACAAATACAGGAAGCCAAATGTGCTCCCTACCCACCTATATAGGGGCATCTAGTAAGCCGTCTCTTGCCCATCATAGCACACTGGGGCCTTTCCATTTTCTTCCCACTAAAGCTTTCCTCTGCTTGCCTTTGAGTCTGTGCTTAGAACAAGTGGTAGTGGCCGACTGTTTACTATAGGAAGCTCTGGATCAACACCTGCCTACTCTCATTTGGGTGTTCTTCATCTCTTTCCACAGAACAATCCTCTTTCTTTTGTGGTCAGTTCCCAATTTCCTGCCTTCCTTCAGGAAAAGTTTCCAGAGCAGAATATGACCCAGTCGTAGCCAACCAGAGAATCCCATTCCCAAGCCAACCAGAGCATCCCCTTCCCCAGCCAGGAAGGTGACTGGTGGTCTTCGTCTTCAGCCCTCTTCTCTTATCTATCTGCTGATTTGGTCAATCTCATCTAGTTTTATATTTTTAAATAGTTACCTACTAACAATGTCCAAATTTCTATTACCATCCTTGACTGATAACCTTAACCCTGAATTTTAGGCTTGTATAGCAACTACCTGTGCATAATCCCCATGTGGGTGTTGAATAGCTATCCAGATTCCATGTATCCAAGACTGGCCTCATGATCTTACACCCAAGACTATACCTCTGTGGATGGCACTTACATCCATCCATCTGCTCAGCCTGAAACCTTTACTGCTTTAAGTCTGGATGTTGATGCTCACACCTCAGGTCCGTGCATCAGGAACACTTGTTAGTTCTTCCTGCAAAATATACCCAAGATTGACTGCTCCTCACCTAAACTGAAGCTCCTGTGTATGGTCCAGCATCATCTCATGCTCAAGTTATTGCTATAGCCCCCAACCAGTGTCCCTGCTTAAATGTTCCCCCTCAACTTCATCCAATTATTTTTTTGATGTGATTCCAAAAGCATGGGCACCAAAAGCAAAAATAGACAAATGGGATTACATCACACTAAAAAGCTTCTGCACAGCAAAGGAAACAATCAGCAGAGTGAAAAGACAACCAGCAAAATAGGAGAAAATCTTTGCAAACTATTCATCCAACAGGGGACTAATATCCAAAATATAGAAAGAACTTAACTCAATAGTAAAAACCCAAATAACCTCATTTAAAAATGAGCAAAAGGGCGGCACCTGTGGCTCAAAGGGTTAGGGCCCCATATGCCGGAGATGGCGGGGTCAAACCCAGCCCCGGCCAAAAAATAACATAACATAAAATAAAATAAAAATGAGTAAAAGATGTGAATAGACATCTCTCAAAAGAAAACATACAAATGGCCAACTGGTATCTGAAAAAATGCTCCCTATCATTCGTCATCAGGGAACTGCAACCTAAACCACAATGAGTTATCTCTTGTCTCAAACCTGAAGAGATGACTGTTATTGAAAAGATGAACAATAACATTGTGGTGAGGATGTGGAGAAAAAGGGAACCCTTGTACACCGTTGGTCAAAATGTAAATTAGTCTAGCCATTATGGAAAACAGGGAATATAGTGTGGAAGTTCCTCAAAAAAATTAAAAACAGAATTACCACATTGCCCAGCAATTCCACTGCTGGTTATATATTTCCTAGGGAGTTGAAATTAGTATGTCAAAAAATTATCTGCACACCCATGTTTATTGCAGCACTATTCTCAACAGCCAAGACATGGAATCAACCTAGGAACCTAGGTTCCCACATTGGATGAATGGATTACGAAAATTTGATAGATATATAGATGTAGATATAGATATATAGATAGATACAGTAAGTGGACGACCCAAGGGACTGTGACAAACTGGTCAACACATGGAGGTGTCAACCTAAGGAACAAGGTCTATTGTACTGATATGTACATGTGAAGAATGTCTAGTCTATGAAAATTAAGCCAATTTGAGAAGGTAGTCATTGTAGAGAGGTGGTCAACTATGGAGGTTCTGCTGTATATAGCAGATGCCAAAAAAAGTATACACATTTTAAGAAAGGAAAAAAAAATTAAAATTGTTATAATTAATATATACTGAAAACAAAAGATGAATACAAATCATAATGAGCACCTCTTATAATTGCAGAAATCAAACATAACTTGAATATTACGAATTTAATACAGTTTTCTCCTTTCTTAAGATGGAATACTGTCACAAAGGAGATACTGTCATTGCATCAACATGGATGAGCCCAGAGGATGTTATGTTAAGTGAAATAAGCCAGTCACAGAAAGACAAATACCACATGATCTCGCTCAAATGCAGAATCTAAAAAGGTTGATTGCATGAAGTAGAGAGTAGAATGGTGGCTACCTGGAGCTAGGACAGCACGGGAAAGGGAACTGAGGAGGTGTTAGTCAAAGGCTCCAGAGTTTTGGTTAGATAGGAGGCATAAACTCAAGAGATCTATTGTAGGCTCAGCACCCGTAGCACAGTGGTTACGGCGCCAACCACATGCACCGAGGGTGGTGGCTTCAAACTTGGCCCAGGCCAGCTAAACAACAATGACAGCTGCAACCAAAAAAAAAAAAAAAAAAAGTAGCCAGGCATTGTAGCAGGTGCCTGTAATCCCAGCTACTTGGGAGGCTGAGACAAGAGAATCACTTAAGGCTCGGCGCCTGTGGCTCAATCAGCTAAGGCGCCAGCCACATACACCTAAGGTGGTGGGTTCGAATCCCCAGCCCGGGCCCGCCAAACCAAAAAATGGCCGGGCGTTGTGGCAGGCGCCTGTGGTCCCAGCTACTTGGGAGGCGGAGGCAGGAGACTCACTTGACCCCAGGAGCTAGAGGTTGCTATGAGCTGTGATGCCATGGCACTCTACCCAGGGGGATAGCTTGAGGCTCCGTCTCAAAAAAAAAAAAAAAGAGAATCACTTAAGCCCTAGAGGTGGAAGTTGCTGTGAGCTGTGATGCCATGGCATTCTACCCAGGATGACAGTTTGAGACTCTGTCTCCAAAAAAAAAAACAGAGAGAGAGAGAGATCTATTGTACATCGTGGTGACTATGGTTAGTAACAATACATGTATTCCTGAAAAATGCTAAGAGAGTTGATTTTAAGGATTCTCATCACAAAAATGACAACTATGTGAAGTAATAATGTACATGTTGGTTGGCTTGGTTTGGTCAGACCACGACATATACATAACATGTTTCAGAATGTCATGTGCACCATAAATATGTATAATCTCAGTTGTCAGTTTAAAAATAAATAAAAAATAACAAATGCAAAAAAATAGGCCTGGGATCATAAAGCTTCTGAGACAGGCAGTAATCAGAAGTTTTATGTCCCATGTTGCATGGTTTGAAATGGCTTCGGCAGGATTCTCCTTTATTGCTTTAAGATTAGCTGCCATGGGGAGTTTTAATTCACCAGCAGTGGGCCAGAGCTCCACAGAGGAGGGGACAAATGACCTTAAAGAGACCACTTTTCCTCAATTCACAGTGCAACCCAAAGTAGGACCATTTGTTTGTTGGGAAGGACGTTTTAGACACTTTGAGCCTCTGAACTTGTTTACTTTCAGGCAAGTAATACTCATTATTTTCCTCTTAATTCCTATTCCTTAGATTTCCACAAGCTCAGAGGATACCAGCTTGGATAATATATTCCTCATCTCTGTCCTGTTATTCCATCTTCTGGACTATATTATGGCAGACCCTGGGCTGGGTTAAACACAATCCCCACTATATCCCCATTGGTGAGAATAAATGCTCAATAAATATTGGGTGATAGATTTTTTTTTTTTTTTTTGAGACAGAGTCTAAAGCTGTTGCCCTGGTAGACTGCCGTGGCAACATCATAGCTCACAGCAACCTCCAACTTTTGGGCTCAAGCAGTCCTCTTGTGTCAGTTTTTTTTTTTTTCTTTTGTATTTTTAGTAGAGCTGGGGTCTGTCTCTGGCTCAGGCTGGTCTCGAACTTGTGAACTCAAGCAATCCACCCACATCAGCCTTCCAGGGTGCTAGGATTACAGGCACGAACCACCGTGCCCAGTCAGGGTGATTGATTGATTAATGAATGAGAGATAAGGAAGTAGGTATTAGAGATACAACGTGATTTGGGTCATAAAGGAGGTAAATACACAGAGCTGTGGTGGCAGAAATCCAGCCTGGGGATATCAGGCAAAGAAGATGAGTTTAATGTCTTTTAAAAAGGCATTATCTTTTTAAAAAATAGACCTCACTATATTGCCCAGATTGGACTTGAACTTGTAGGCTCAAGCTATACTCAGCAGGGTGCAATGTGCCTGTTACCCTAGCACTTTGAGGGGATCCCATCCTCATCCCCTCAAAGTGCTAGGGTAACAGGCACATTGCACCCTGCTGAACTTGGGCTGTGTCTTGAGCTAGGCTGAGGCAAGATAATCACTTAAGCCCAAGAGTTTGAGGTTGCTGTGAGCTGTGATGCTACAGCACTGTACCCAGGGCAACAGCTTGAGACTCAGTCTCAAAATAAACAAATAAATAAATACATAAAAATAAAGGGGAAGCATCAGTGTCTGGTGTGGGGTGCATGGGGTGCATTCTAGGATATCAGTGTCTGGGGAAGGTGGAGAGATTGGGGAGAGGGGAGAGAAGAGGCTGGGACATGAAGTTATAGGATGCCAGCTCAGGGCATTTGGTCTCTGTCCAGTTGTTGGTAGGGACCTCTGAAGGATTTCTTTTTTCATGGGGAATATGTCAGGGGATATGTCAACCGTAACAACATATCTGAAGGAGAGTAAGGGCAGCTCCCCTCAACCTGTCTCCAACTTTAGAAAACCTTCAACTAAAGACCAGTCTGGTCTCACCACCACCTGCTCCTTTGTCCACCCATGTTATTATGATGCAAATTGCAGAAAGTAGCCAAGATAATAGAAAATTTAAAAAGTAGGAAATATTAAAAAATAAAAATATTTCTTCCCTCAATTCCCCATAATACTGCCATTACCAAAAGTAATCAACAATTCCTTAACATTTTCAAATATTCTGTTCTACTAAGGTTTTGAACAGAGAAATGACACAATCAGATTAATGTCTTTCTTACAAAGATGGCAGCAGGGAGGAAGCTTCAGAGCAGGGATTAGGAGGCCCAGGAGCTCCTGCCAGCAAGGGCTGGTGAGGGCCGGACTGGGGCTAAGCAGTGAAGATAGGGGACAGGTACAGGCATGAGAAGCATTGTGGGGAACTGCACCCTGTGATCTGGAAACTGATGGGATGGCAGAGGGGTTGGCCCAGAAAGGAAGGGGAGCATTCAGGTTGGCGCCTTCGATTATCTGACCTTCCAGACCTTTCCAGACTCCCATGACACATACCTCCCTCCTTGGCTTTGCTCACACAATTTCCTCTGTTTGCTGTCTCTTCCCACAGCCCTTCCCAGCCTAGGGAAATCCTCCTCCTCTTCTCAGATAGTCCAGTGTATAATTGTGATTAAAGCATGAAGGACAGTGAAAATCCCTTGCACAGTATATTAGCTGAGTCTTTTGTTTTCTATATTCTGATGCTCTGACATCTTGGGGCTCTCCTGACCCTGGAGAGGGACTATCTCTCTCAGGACTTAGCCACCTGAAAGGCAGCAAGCAATTTACTAGATCCAGTATGCCTTTCATATGCAAACCAACTGCTCCAGAGCCCACACTCTATCTACCACCTTCAGGTTCCCATGCTCTAGGCTATTGTCTCCTGCCCTAATCACCCCAGGGCTGGGTGCCAGACAACTAGAGACAGCCCCTCTCCCCTAGAGCCCATTGAGATTATTCAAACCTTACTTAATCTACCTCTCACATTCCTTCTCCAAAAAACAATAAAGGCTCTTGCCCCTGTATTTCTCCCTCATTCTCTGCCTTCTAGTGGACACAGGTGCTTTCTCATATGGTCTTTGTGTGGTGTACAGTTCCCTCTCCAGAACCGTGAGTAAGAAATTATCGTTTCAAAGGCAGTCATTCCTGGTCTGCTGGTCTAACTATTCCCTACGTTCTCTTTTAATACAGCATATTTTAAAGCACACAGTTTTAAGCTAGAGTGTATATGTAGTATGAGGATGGCTCACATTTTAGGAAAATTCTTTGGCCAACCTGCAGAGCCTACTTAGACTCTAATCACTCCACTTAGACATGTGATTTTCTACTTTAAAGTGGGAAGAAACCATTCTGCATCTATACTCATGATTAAGAACAGGGTTTTACCGGCAGCGCCTGTGGCTCAAAGGAGTAGGGCGCTGGCCCCCTATGCTGGAGGTGGTGGGTTCAAACCCAGCATCAGCCAAAAAACTGCAAAGAAAAAAAGAAAAGAACAGGATTTTAGGCAACTACCCTGCACCCTGTTCATTGCAGACCCCAGCTCTGCTCCCTCAAGCTGTGTGGCTTTGAATCTGTCGCTTTATTTCTCTGAGCCTTACTTTCTTCATTCTGTAAACAGGGTCTGTGGGGAACTGCCTCTCTGGATTATTGTGAAGACTTGAATCAATAATGTAGGAAATGTGTTCACACAGCTGGTTTTCAATAAATGGTGAAATCACAATTGTTAAGAACTCTTGCTGCCTGTGTTTAAACACCCACATGGTGGTTAGATCCTCAGACATGCAAGCCCTGAGCCCCAGTCCCAAGCCTCTGAAATAAGAGAAGTCTGTAGCCCCTCTCCAGGGGGAAGCCAGGAGGGCCATGGGCTTCAGTTCCCAGGAGCTGGCCACTCAGGCCTGCTTTTTGGTGTGGGTACAGCAATTACTGACATGATCACAACAGAATTTTCACCTAATTATAGCAAAAATGAGCTTTAACCCTTGGAGACAAAAACTACAATTAACCAGAGAGGGGTGTCAGCATTCAGTTCTGAAATCACCATTCTGTTAAAACTCTTTGGGCTAATGATGAGATTCCCTCCGGCACCAAATTTCTTCCTTTGTTTTTGCTCTTGTCTGGGAAGGTCTCTAATGAAGATGCCTAGAGAGTCCTCAATGGATATTTCTGAGGGAGTCAATGCAGGATTTTTAAATCTTCCTTTGCCCCTTCCCTGAAAGTCAGCAATGATTTCAAAGCCTCCAAAGACAGTAGTGAAGAATTGACCTTACCAGCCAGGTGTGGTGGCTCACATTTGTAATCCTAGCATTTTGGAGGCTGAGTTAGGAGGATGGTTTGAGTTCAGGAGTTCATGGTTGCAGTGAGCTACAATGATACCACAGTACTCTACCTTGGATGACTGACAGACACGCTGTCTCAAAAAAAAAAAAAAAAAAAAAAGAAAGAAAGAAAGAAGGAAAGAATTAATATTATTCAGAGAGAGATCTGGCCTTTGTCCTCAACTTCTTGGAGATAACCTCTAAGCACTTGGAATGTCCTACTTGATAGGGGTGTCTGTTTCTCTGGAGGCTTTTGGCCATGCTGGGCAGTGTAACAACATGATTTATGGTAAGGGCTTTGGGCAATACAGTATCAGCTCAAGCTCTGAAAGGGCTGGAAACCGAGGTCAGTCACATGGGCCATGAACTATGTCAATGTGACTGGGCTCCAATAAAAACTTGCACCCCAAAGCCCAGGTGAGCTTCCCTAGCTGGTGATACCCAATGTATATTGTCATACCTTAGTGCTACCGGTGACTCCACAGGGAGAGGGCACTGGAAGCTTCATGCATGGGGGCCCCCCTGGGCTTTGCTCCATGCACCCCTTCCCTTAACTGATTTTAATCTGTGTCCTATCCCTGTCATGAACTGTAACCATGAGTATAATGGCCTTTTGTGGGTTCTCTGGGTACTTCTGGTGATTCATCAAATCTGAGGGTAGTCTTGGGAGTCTCCTAATCTTGTGGATACAGTAACTTAGGGTAGAATGAGGGTGATCTTGGAGACCTCTGCACTTTGTAGCTGGTGCCAGGAGTAAAAAGGGTCTTGGGGACTCCCGATCTTGCTTCCTGCCTTTCCCGGGATGTTCTTCAAAGTGAATGTAGGCCCACTGAGGGAGTGAGGGGAGGCTCTCACCTGTGACTAAAAGACCTGAGGAAGGGAGCAGGCCCTATGGGGCCATCCCTGTCCACAGAAGCCCATCCAAGGAATTCTTGGGACATAGTTTCTTCTCTCCTTTGAGGACCAAGCACTGCCCAAGTACCTCACCCATTCCATCCTACTTCTAATTCCTGGAAGGTCCCACTTTATTCTAGTATTCACCCAATTCTAGGAGACCAGTGGAGAGGGGACAGGAGCCCAAACACTAGCCCTAGCTCCAGGAGACGACTGCTGATTGATTGAGCTCAGCCAATCATAATTTCAGAGCCAATGCCAGTGATCGGCACATGACACAGTTCTGTCCAATGAGACACTTTGGTCCTACAGGATGTTTAGAAGAAGAAATAGACTCCATCCATGGATCTTATATGTCTGAATATGACTCTGAAGAGTGTCCACCATCCTGAACCCCCTAAGAGGTCACCTGAGATCTAGAAAACACATTGAGGGGGCCCTGCTGGACAGCTGGGGGCACCCATCCTGGAGCTGTCACCCCCTACAGACACTTTGCCAGGTGGGACAACAAATATCCCTACAGTTTAACCTAACTTGGGTGCAGGTTTTCTTTTTTTTTCTTTCTTTCTTTACACAGACAGAGTCTCACTTTGGTGCCCATGGTAGAGTGCCATGGCATCACAGCTCACAACCTCCAGCTCTTGGGCTTAGGCAATTCTCTTGCCTCAGCAGAGTAGCTGGGACTACAGGCACCCACCACAACACCCGGCTATTTTTTTGTTGTAGTTTGTCTGAGGCCGGGTTCAAACCCTCCACCCTTGATATATGGGGCCGACACCCTGCTCACTCAGCCACAGGCGCTGCCCTGGGTTCTGGTTTTCTTTTCCTTCCATTAGAAAACACTCTGGTGTGTCAGGTGCCAAGGCCTTCTGAGGAACAGCACAAGAAGTGGACATGGTTATCCCCAGTTCATGGTAGAGAAGATTGAGAAGAGGTGTTTCAATTAGGATATAAGTGACATAAAACACACTCAGATCAGCTTGATCAAATAATGGGACTTGATGGAAATACCTGAAGTCCATCCAAATGAGAACAAACAGAGTTGGCTATAGCAAGGGGATCAGCCACCATCATTTGTCTTGGGCAGACATTCAAAGTCAGGCAGGGAAGGAGGTAAGCATTAGCGTGAACAAGGAAAGACTTTGGACCTGTCTTGAAACATGTAACTTCAGGTGTGCTGCAGGTATGTGGCCTATGGAAGCTGGAAGTGGTTCACCAGAAGCTAGGCTTTCTATGCAATGGGCTGGAGGTGCATAGCTGGCATTCTCCATTTGGTCTAAAGTGGAAGCAGAGACTCAGCACCTGTAGCTCAGAGGCTAGGGCACTGGCCACATACACCAGGGCTGGTGGGGCTTGCCAAATAAAAATGACAACTATGCTCTTCCCCTAAGCGGCCTGAGGTGATATGTGAAAATGGTTCGCTATTCACTTGACCCAGAAAACCCCACAAAGTCATGCAAGTCAAGAGGCTCAAATCTTCGTGTTCACTTTAAGAACACACGTGAACCTGCCCAGGCCATCAAGGGTGTGCATATACGAAAAGCCAC
>CAUYQV010103566.1:0-11317 GCA_963574575.1 Galagoides demidoff | reverse complement strand
ATTCTTAATAGTTTTGATATGTGCCATTGCATTATACACATTAGGTGAGGTCCCCCAAATCCCCTCCCTCCTCCCACGTTTACTCCCTACTCTCCCCTCTCCCTTCTCTTGCCTCCTTCTTTCTGGACTTTAGTTATGTTTTACCATTTGTATGAATTGTAGGTGCTTATATGTTGATTTCATAGTAGTATTGAGTATATTGGATACTTTTTCCCCATTTTTGAGATACTTTGCTAAGAAGAGTATGTTCCAGCTCCATCCAGGTAAACATAAAAGATGTGAAGTCACCATCCTTTTTTATGACTACATAGTATTCCATGGTGTACATATACCACAATTTGTTGATCCATTGATGGGAACAATTTTAATTGTCAATGATGTTTTTTTTTCTTTTTCCAGTGATAATTTAACCTCCTCGTTTTTACCAAATTTGTTGAAATAAAACATTGGTAAATTTTATTCAAGTCCCTTTTAGAAGGATAGTAAATTAAAATAACTGCCTATCTACAGTGTTAGATATTTATAATATGGGAGTGTAAGAGACATGTTAAATTAGTGAGCATTTAAATCATAGTGTTTGTGAGAGCATCTTTGTTTTCCTAAATTATTGACTTAAATCATTAAATTGTAGACTAGATAACAAACTTTGAAGCATATAATTTAATAAATTGATTTTTGGTTTTGTTTTTAATTATTATAATAGTTTGGGCTAACTCACATTATATTCTTTTCTCTTTATTCATCTTTTGGTGCATGGAGAAGATGAGGATAGATCTTCATCTGTTTAAAGAATTATTTTAGTTAGCCAGTCTGCAAACTATTATAAATCTATAATCATCATAAGTTCTTTTTCATTTTTGAAGAAAAATCTTCTATTGTTGTGTTAATGAATGTTTAATGAATTTATTAACAATTGCAAATACATAATTCTAGAAGCTCATTACCAGCTAACTGACTAAACAGTGTTGTTGTTGCTGTCATTTTAAGTCATTGTTGAGTATCTCTGATTCAAATGTGCTGATAATTGTTGACTTTCCACTTCATCAAATATGAATATTTATTTGAATAAATACTGGTCTCAGTTTAAGTCAAGAGTTATTTTCATTCTTGTAACTCTTTATGATCCCCACTAGTTAATTTTCATTTAAGTTTACAGAAAGGCAAAACACATGCTCTTTGGTGTTTGTTGTCAATTTTAGTTTTTTTGTTTTTTCAAAAATAGAGTTACTGAAAATTATCCTGATTATCTCTAAAATGACAAAGATGGCTGGGCACAGTAGCTCATGTCTGTGATCCTAGCACTCTTGGAGGTTAGGGTGGTTGGATTGCTTGTGGTCAGGAGTTGGAGACTAGCCTGAGCAAGAGTGAGATCCTGTCTCTAAAAAAAAGTAGGCTGACATTGTGGATGCTCGTAGTCTCAGCTACTCGGGAGGCTGAGGCAAGAGGGTCACTTGAACCCAGGAATTGGAAGTTGCTATGAGCTGTGACGCCATGGCACTCTACTGAGGGTGACAAAGTGAGGCTCTGTCTCAAAATAAATAAATAAAATAACAAAGACACTGAAATGTTGTTAAGGAAGTTAATAACCTGCCTCTGTATCTGTTTTGGTTGGTTTGATTTAAGTATTTTTTTATTGTATTGTTTTTAATTTCAGATTAATGTGAGGGTACAAATAACTAGGTTACAATATTTGTATTTGTTAGAGTCCCTCTTGTAGTTGTGTTCTGTTGGTTAAGAACAGAAAATAAAATATAGCTAGTAGCAGACTTAGAGAGTGGCTTGAAGTTCTAATCATTTGTCTAAGTGAAAGAATAAAGTGAGCATTGTTCACTAAGAAAATACAAATCTATTACAATGAAGAGATCTAAATTGTAATTATCTTACACAGTTCAGAATGTCTGTGCCTAGCAACGGCTTTCAAAATGGTTTTTAACCTTGGTCACAAGGTCATATTTTACTCAATTCTTGGTGGACACACTCATACAAATTCACGTATTTGTAATTGGAAGAGGAGTTTCACAGAACAGCAATCACCCTTCTATCCTACCAATGAGTGATGAGCTGCTGCGAAGAATTACCTTCTAGGAATAGAAATGTACCTAATGTTTGAATTAATTTGATTGTGAATACCTGAAAAGATACAAACATTAGCACAATGCTAGTTCTTAGAAATGTTACAAATTGTAGTTTATCTTTATTTATGTGATTTTTGTCAGTTCCTTTTTTGTATAGTGTCAGCTAAGTTGCGGAAAGTATTTGGCATTTGTGTGGCATTAAGAAAAAAATGAGAGTGAGTAGAACGTCTTCTTTAAGGGATGCATCGTTTTGGGGGCTGAACAATGGTAATACTGAGTGGCTGGAGGAAGCCTGTTGCAGTCATCTCAGCTAACTCTGCGTCAGTAGAGAAAGGAGGCTAATAAGGTCTCGGTCCTAGCACATTTTTGTTTTAGTATGAGAACTCAGGTTCAAGCTCCACATGGTTTAGTTTTCGTGGGTGTCTCTTAATACTGTCTTTTCACTGTCATCTGAGCCAAGCGATAGCAGGTGCAATATAGCTTGATCTCTGTGCTAGACCTGAAGTGTTCATTAATAATCCAGAATTGTGTCATTGTTCTCATGGGGCAGGTATATACTTCAAGGAACTAACCTTCTGTGAGGAGTTGTGGTAAGATCACTCGTAATATATTCATCTCAGTATTTGAATAGGCTACATGTGAAAACAAGGGATGTTACTATTTGTTTTACATTTGCAAAATCTGTATAGAGATTTAAAAAATAGTTGCAGAAATCTACACGGGTTGTCAGTGATACCGTTAACCATGTGGCCTTATCTTAAGCAATGTCAACTTTCTTCCTTTAGAACACAGGATGCTTCTGGGCCTGAACTGATATTACCTGCAAGCATTGAATTCAGGGAAAGTTGTGAGTAATTTCAGATTCCATTGTTAGTGAATTATTTCTAGATCCATTTTTATCCATTTGATTTTTCATGGTTTTTTTGTTTTTTTCTTTTTTCTTCTTTTTTGAAATCTTTTCACAGCTGAAGATTCATTTTTATCTGCCATTATAAATTATACTAATAGCTCTACAGTCCATTTTAAGTTGTCCCCTACATATGTGTTATACATGGCATGCCGGTATGTATTGTCCAGCCAGTACAGACCGGATATCAGTTCTGCAGAACGCACTCACAAAGTCATTGCCGTAGTCAACAAGATGGTGAGCATGATGGAAGGAGTCATCCAGGTAAGGGCCAGCCTGAAAAGCCGTGCTGACCAATCACTGTGCTTATAATGTTTGAATCAGTGAATTCACTTTCTTTAATGCTTCTGATTTGGTTATATGTTTTTTCTAAAATCAAAATTACATAAGTAGTATAGAAAAATGTATAGTTTCAAAAAGTTGAAAGGAAATATAAACCTTTTTTCTTATAGGCTTTAGAATAAAGATAAGCTGTGTATGTGATCATGAAAAAGATTCTTAAATTTGTAATAGTAAGCGTAATAAAGTATTGATATTATTGTGAATCTTCTTAGAATGTCTTTAAAAATAATTTATTGAGATGAAGTTTGTGTAGCATACATAAACCACACTGAAGGGGGTAATTCAGTGGCATTAGGACATTGACAGTGTTGTGCACCCAGCCCTTTGTCTGGGTCCCAGACGTTTCCCTCACTCCAGGGTAAACCCGTTGTCCAGGAAGCAGTCCTCATGCCCCTCCCTGGTTTAGAAAGGCCCTGGCTCCTTTGTGATAAGCCTAGTACGATGTCACTAGGACTGGGCTTTTTGATAGCACATAGTATAGTGGACATCATGACAGTTTTCACTTAAGGTGAAATTCTTCTCATAAACCTATTTTGAAAATTTCAAGAAAAAAGGGATTCTGTTCTGTTGATAGAATGTTTTGATTCCATTAAGTACTCTCTATTTATAGTTGGTAAAACTGACAGCAGTTTTCTGTGTTCACAGATAATTTGAAAATTTAATATTTTAAAGTTATTAAAAGTAAATCTATAGTTTTTTTTTTTTAAGCTTTTGTAAATCACTTGTCAATGCTGTTACTTTAATACAACTCTAGTTAGATGGTTTGGTTGTTTTTTTTCTTGGCAGGATCATTTTAGGGAAACTAATAATCCTTTACTTCTTTCCTTAGAATATTTTAAGAGGCCAGAGTTTTTCAAGAAATATTTCTTTCATGTTTGAGTGGTTAGCATCCTACAAGTGTGATGCTGGGAACTAGTTGAAAGGGCAGCCATTTTATTTGGATTTTGTTACTCTCACATCTTATTTCATACACAATATAGGTTCCCTTTCAGTTGTTGTTTAGAGTCATCGTCTGTCTTCTGTCATGTCTGGACTTCTAAAGCCCGCTTCAGATTGTGAAACCCCTGTGATCAAACGGTCTTTAATAGACTCTTCCTTATTGATGTGAGCTCCTCAGTGAAGTCCCTGTTGCCAAAGCAAGCCTTTTAAACTTCAGGCTTAGCAACCTGAAGAATTAGAGAATCTTTAAGTGGTGGAAAAGAACTATGACAGTAAAGAATAATTTAAAATTCTACTTTTAAAAAACAAAGAATTTACTCCATTTAGGATAGCTATAAGTTCTTTATACATTTCAAAATTCTCAGCTTTCTCAACTTTTATATTGATTATTTCTGTAGGTCTTGTCCTGTTTCTCTGAATTAACAAGGGGAATGGACTCTTAACTTATGTACCTTGAATTAGTAAGCACACAGTTTTATTAAAAGATGTTTAGATGTCCTTCCTTTGGAAATTTTTAAAAAGAGATCAATATATTCTTCTGTGTTTATTAAAGCATGATCTTTGTAGATAAACTCTGTGGAAATTTACTTAGTTATTGTGCCAGTGGTAAGAAAATAAAACTAGTAACCCATATACTTCCAAAACTGCTTCAGAGCCATACATGAAAGTGTAATTTGGGAATAACGTAACTAAATGTCGTACCTTCATGTCGTACCTTCATATTAGTGTTTTGATTTTTTTGAGCTATCATGATTGTTCACAAGTTTCTTTCTCTCGTTCTGCTTGATTTCCCCCCGTCTGTTTTTCTCCAGGAAGTAGACCAGGTTGACCAGGTAGGACATCCTGCTGGGAGCTGATCCTAGCTGTGTTGCTTAGCCAAGTTTCCTCATGCTGCTCCCATGTCAGTACAGTACTACAACAGCTGGACTGAACAGCTCATAACACTCATTCAGCAACTGAGACGTGCAATACTAAAACCCTTTTTGACTGTGCAACCTTTACCAGCATTTCATAATTTCTGCTTAATGCACTTCAGTGTGGATATGAAATGACAAAAGTTCTTTTTCTTCTCTTTATTATTTATCCTTGGTTCCTATTCTTTGGATCTCATCTGAGGTTGCCTGGCCTGCACATGTGGTCGGGAGAGGATGTGATAGATCAGTACTTGATACTGAGTTGCATGGTGTCCAAGCCGGTGACTACAAGTATCAGGGTGGCTGTGGGTAACCATGGATACATGTGTGTATACTGCACAGATTACCAGATAATGCATAATCTACAATTTGGTATTGTTGGAAATTTCCATTTTTCCATTGATTTCATAAATTATAGCCAATTAAAGATATATAGCTAATATATATGTCTATGAACATGAATTCTAATAAGTAGTTGCATTGGTTTTTATTTACTTCCCATAGCTATGTATGTGCCTAAATTCCTTTGCAAATATCTGGTATCTGTGGTAAATATCTTGGTGAAAATGGGAAGGTACTGGTCTATCTTCAGCAGCTTTTCAAGAGCATTCCTTTTTATTTTCATTGCTTTTGTTCATCCTATGTTGCTTATGAAAATGTGTTCTGTCTACAGAAACAGAAGAATATTGCGGGGGCACTTGCCTTCTGGATGGCAAATGCATCTGAACTTCTCAACTTCATTAAGCAGGACCGAGACCTTAGTCGAATCACATTGGATGCCCAAGATGTTTTAGCACACTTGGTTCAAATGGCATTTAAGTAAGGAATACATTTTTGAAGATAACACTATTGTATAAAGAATTAAGTCATATGTTTTCTGGTTCAGTTTTTAAAACTAATTTTAAAGATTTTTATTTACCTTAATTGAAGATCATAGCAAGTATAAATAAGTACATACAAAATATGTATTTATTTGTTGTATTAAGGCTGAATTCAATGAGCTATGTTTCAAGAATTCTGAGAGTAAAGCTGAATTTTTTTTATAGAAAATAAAGAGTTCAGATTGTGTTAACAAGTCTTGTAGTGGTAGTGTGTCTTGCTGAGATTATTAAAATTGCTTATATATTTACAGGTACTTGGTTCACTGTCTTCAATCAGAGCTTAATAATTACATGCCAGCCTTTCTAGATGATCCTGAAGAGAACAGTATGCAAAGACCAAAAATAGGTTAGGATATTCTTTGATTCCCTTCCTCTCTCCTGCTCTTCCTTCACATTTAACTTGATTTTATTAGTTCACGTAAGAAGAGATGACTTTAAAAAAATGAGTGACCTATTTTGTTTGTCAGTCTTTAAAATAATAAATTTTGAGGACTGTTTTGTTTACAAATAGTTCTTTGGCGTGTAATGGTGGTCATACTTTTAAAAATCTGTTAGGATGAACTTACAATATTAAGCATAGTTAGTTAAGTATTATGTTTCAGACCACATCACTGTTTGTTATTTGAATAAGATTGGCATTTTTAAAGTGATTAAACAACAGTTATTACCTAACTACCATGATCCAAGTTCACTGTGAATCCCGAGCATTCCTCTTGGGTGACCCAGTCCCTGGCCTTCTCACCCTGTCCTGGGCAGATGACGTGCTGCATACGCTCACGGGAGCCATGTCCTTGCTGCGCCGCTGCAGAGTCAACGCTGCCCTGACCATCCAGCTCTTCTCTCAGCTGTTCCACTTCATCAATATGTGGCTGTTCAACAGATTGGTGACTGACCCGGATTCAGGGTTATGTTCTCATTACTGGGGAGCAATTATCCGCCAGCAGTTGGGACATATTGAAGCATGGGCAGAGAAGCAGGGCCTGGAGCTGGCTGCTGATTGTCACCTGAGCAGGATTGTGCAGGTGTGTGCTGGCCCCTCCCCACAGTCAGCGTGCTTGAGGGTGAATGGATCTGGTTTTCTGATGGGCAAGAGCTTGGGTTGATCAAAACCTCAGTATCCTCCTGTTGGAGCTTTTCATGTCTACAAATAATGAAATGATGATGTGCGTATTGGTATTCAGGCTGCCGTAACCAGTGCACATTGCTAATCTGAAAGTCTGAATCTGAAGTGCTCCAAAATTCAAAACTTTTGGAGCGTTAATATGATATTTGGCATTGTATTAACAGGTAGCATGTAAATTCAGAGTGAGGAGTGATGGTGATGCCACACAGCTGGGGTTTGTTTTCTGATAGTTTAAGGTACACAAACTGCATATTATGCACAAAATTATTAAAAATATTGTTTTCAAGCTGTGAGTATAGGTCATATTTGAAATGTAAATGAATTTTGTATTTAGACTTGAGTCCCATTCCCAAGTTTATCTCATTATATAGATAGAGATATTTCAAGATTTGAAAAAAATCCAAAATTTGAAGCACTTCTGGTCCTTTCAGGTAATGGGTATTTAATCTGTATCTCAGACTGAGCAGCTTAACAGAAATTTACTGTCTCAAACAGTTCTGGAGGACAGTCAGGGTGTCAAGAGAGCTGGTTCCTTCTAGGAGCTCTAAGGGAAGGAGCTTGTCCAGGTTTTTGCTCAGCTTCCCGGAGATCTGCACACAGACTTTGGCCTTCCTTAGCCTGCGGACGGGCCACCCCAGTCCCTGCCTTTATCTTCACGTGGTGTTCTCTTAGATGCGTACTTGTGTCCAAATGTTTGCTCTTCATAAGGACACCAATCCTACTGGACCTACTGATCTCATTTTAACTTGATTATCCCTGTAAAGACCCTATTTCCAAAAAATATTACATTCTAGGGTATTGGGTCTTAGGTTCCAAGAGTACTGGGGGGCGCAGTTCAGCTCATAACGTGGTAACCAGTAGTATAGAGAAACTCTTATAATATAAATGGTCCTTTATACTGAGATCAGTGAGATCTGTTTCAGAAAGCTTCATGCTAAAAGATAAATAACAATTTAAAAATGTAAAAGGCAAAAATGTATACAATATGAAGAGAAATCAGAGTATGACAATTTAAAAATGTCTGGTATTATAATTAACTCTACAGAATGCAAAGTCAGATTATATATCCTAATGGTTGAACCATCTCTGAGGGGAGTTTTAGATGTTAAAAACTAGGAACTGGTATATCACATTTGAGGGAATGGATCATCTATAGCCTCAAACCTAGGATAGTATTATTTTACTGTTATGTAAATTTTTTTTCTTCATTTCTTGATCTCTTTAAAGAGGTTAAAGTATAACAGGAGGCCAGTCAGCAAGTTATGAAAAGTTAATGAAACAATTGAGAGACCAGTAATTGGTAACATGAATGGTCATGTAAATGCTTATACTTCTAAAGAGAATGATTTTTAATGCTTTATGAACATAAATACTTGAATTTAAATATACATATGTTCTATTAAACTAAAGAGGGCCTCTAAATACCTTTACTAGACAATGCTTTTAGTGCAGTTTTTATGGTTAATGTTAATGGAAGTCTGTTAAAAACATCTGTGTTTCCAAATTAAATTAGCAAATTACCAGTTTTACAAATACTACTTAAAGGATAATGTTTATGAAAAACTGTTGAGTCATATTTTATGCCATTTATCCCTTTAAACAGGCAACCACCTTGCTTACCATGGATAAGTATGCACCTGATGACATTCCAAATATAAATAGCACCTGCTTTAAGTTAAATTCCCTACAACTTCAAGCCTTATTACAGAATTATCACTGTGCACCTGATGAGCCTTTTATCCCAACGGTAGGTGAATAACATGGGACATGTTTGCACAGGGAAGTTTGGATGAAAAAATAAAAGGAAAGTCTACTTAATAAGTTGGCTTATTTAATATTATTTTATGAGATCATTTTGCTGTTGACATTTAAGTTAGAGTTTTGTGCAAGAAGCAAAACTACATAAGCATTTAAGTAGAAAGGAACTTTATTCAGAGAATTGGATTCTTGGGAAATAATTAGAAGGACTGGGGGACAGGAAGTTAGGATGACCCCACTTACATCACCATCACCGATTCCAGGGATTCACAGGCAGCCTACAGCCTGGCCAGGGGAGAGGCATCTGCCCAGCAAAATGCTTAGTCTTGTCCAGAATGGATATATGGGAAGGGTACAAAACCCACTCCACTATATCCCCCATCATCGGCTGTTTTTTATAGACAGAGATGCTGCACGTATTCCCATCACAGTGTTATGCATCCTGAGAAGTATGTAAGTTAAGTGGCTAGATAGTTCGACCTTCAATATTGTATTTATACCCACAGAAAATATCCACAAAGTAGCCGCAAAGTGGAAATCTGCAAATCAACAGTATGATATGTAGACAGTCCTGCCGCAGTTGTGTAAAGGAGTATCCCACTACAGTGAGTGGGAGTGACGTGCAGGAGTATCATACTACAGTGAGCGGCAGTCACGTACAGGAGTCTCCCACTGTAGTGAGCAGCAGTCACGTATAGGAGTCTCCCACTGCAGTGAGTGGCAGTCACGTGCAGGAGTATCATACTACAGTGAGCGGCAGTCACATACAGGAGTATCCCACTACAGTGAGTGGCAGTCACGTATAGGAGTATCATACTACAGTGAGCGACAGTCACGTACAGGAATCTCCCACTGCAGTGAGTGGCAGTCACGTATAGGAGTCTCCCACTGCAGTGAGTGGCAGTCACGTACAGGAGTATCATACTACATTGAGCGGCAGTCACGTACAGGAGTCTCCCACTGCAGTGAGTGGCAGTCACGTATAGGAGTATCATACTACAGTGAGTGGCAGTCACATATAGGAGTCTCCCACTGCAGTGAGCGGCATACACATATAGGAGTATCCCACTACAGTGAGTGGCAGTCATGTATAGGAGTATCATACTACAGTGAGTGGCAGTCACGTATAGGAGTCTCCCACTGCAGTGAGCGGCATACACATACAGGAGTATCGCACTGCAGTGAGTGGCAGTCACATACAGGAGTATCCCACTGCAGTGAGTAGCAGTCACAGAGGAGTATCCCACTGAAGTGAGCGGCAGTCAGGTAAAGGAGTATCATACTACAGTGAGTGGCAGTCACATATAGGAGTCTCCCACTGCAGTGAGTACCAGTCATGTACAGGAGTATCCCACTGCAGTGAGTAGCAGTCACAAAGGAGTATCCCACTGAAGTGAGCGGCAGTCAGGTAAAGGAGTATCATACTACAGTGAGTGGCAGTCACATATAGGAGTCTCCCACTGCAGTGAGTACCAGTCATATACAGGAGTATCCCACTGCAGTGAGTAGCAGTCACAAAGGAGTATCCCACTGAAGTGAGCGGCAGTCAGGTAAAGGAGTATCCCACTGCAGTGAACGGCAGTCAGGTAAAGGAGTATCCCACTGCAGTGAGCGGCAGTCACGTACGGGAGTTTCCCACTGCAGTGAGCGGCAGTCACGTACAGGAGTATCCCACTGCAGTGAGCGGCAGTCACGTACAGGAGTATCCCACTACAGTGAGCGGCAGTCACGTACAGGAGTCTCCCACTGCAGTGAGTGGCAGTCACATATAGGAGTCTCCCACTGCAGTGAGTACCAGTCACGTACAGGAGTATCATACTACAGTGAGCAGCAGTCACGTACAGGAATATCATACTACAGTGAGTTGCAGTCACGTATAGGAGTATCCCACTGCAGTGAGCAGCAGTCACATACAGGAATATCATACTACAGTGAGCGGCAGTCACGTACAGGAGTATCCCACTGCAGTGAGCGGCAGTCACGTACAGGAGTATCCCACTACAGTGAGCGGCAGTCACGTACAGGAATATCATACTACAGTGAGTGGCAGTCACGTATAGGAGTATCCCATTGCAGTGAGTGGCAGTCATGTACAGGAGTCTCCCACTGGAGTATCCCACTGCAGTGAGTGGCAGTCACGTACAGGAGTCTCCCACTGCAGTGAGTACCAGTCATGTACAGGAGTATCCCACTGCAGTGAGTAGCAGTCACAAAGGAGTATCCCACTGCAGTGAGCGGCAGTCACGTATAGGAGTATCCCACTGCAGTGAACGGCAGTCAGGTAAAGGAGTATCCCACTGCAGTGAACGGCAGTCAGGTACAGGAGTATCCCACTGCAGTGAGCGGCAGTCACGTATAGGAGTATCCCACTGCAGTGA
>CAUYQV010103564.1:0-51849 GCA_963574575.1 Galagoides demidoff | reverse complement strand
TATCTATTCCTTTTCAACACATTAACATTTGTTTTCTAGGAGTGAACTAAAAACTAAATTTTATTTGAGACTCAGTTAAAGCAAAACAAAATAAGACTTAACAAGGAAGTTCAGTTCAGATTTTGGCAATTTGTGTGCCTTGGTCCCAACTTTCTTTCTTATTTGGAATACCTGGTGTGGTCATGCCCGCTAATATACACATGCCATCATATGTGACCAAAATAAAGGCTTATAAGTTGTACCCAACCAACAGTATTTGTTGATCAATTTCCCTCTGTTCTGAAAAGGAACATCCCAGAGGTCTTTTGCTGCACTTCCGATCCTCTCTCAGAGAAGATTTAAGACCCAGACCATTTATATGCAACTAGTAGAAGATTCCACCATTTCAGATACAGTTAAACATTCTTGTGTAAAGGTTTTATGGCCTATATGCGATTAGCAAGCCTGTGGAGTTTCCATTTAACATATGAAAGGGTTGACAATACTACACAATAAATAGCCCACCATTATTACCTTCTTTGGTGTCTATTGTAGTGGAATAAACCAGGATGAATCCTTCAGGTTCTCATACACAATTCCCCTACGTTTCCACTGTGATTTAACAGGAAAGAATGCACAACACTTTTACAACTCTGCCACCTTTCAGGGGAGCCAAAGAAGCAGCATTTTTATGAGATAATAGTTTTTCGGTCTAGCCTGAGAGCACAGCCACTACTGTATTTCAGCCTGTGTGTGAAGTCTCGTCTTCTGTGTGGTCCCCCTGACATTGCATTTTATTGGCTTAATCCCCTTCTAATTCCCTTTACCCAAAGCAAGCATTCTTCAAGGCTGTGTTCCTCCTCAGTACGGAGCAGTCTTTCACTCCACCTGCCAGCCTGTATTATACTCCTATTCTGAAAATTGCTGCTCATAGGGTTATGGCATTTAAGAGAAAGAAAGAGTTTGTTTGCTTCTAGAGGTATCTGAAACACAGCAAAGGTAAGGACCCATGCTGCTGACACCTCCCTGAAGGAATAGGTAAGAAACGTTGAAATATTTTCCATAATGCACCTGCAATGAACGTGTATGTAGTACGTGTAAGGGACTGTCAGTGACCTCCCTCCCCTACCACTCCCACTGACCAGGAACTTGTCAGTTCAGTCACAGCCACCTCCTTCTCCTCTGCACCAAAACTTGCAATCCTCACAAAGACTGTGAATGAAATAGATATAATCATATCCCCTTATTAGAGGAGGAAATGAGGATCTAGAGTCAATTGCCATGCCAAGACAGCTAGCGAATACCAGAGCTGAGATGTCAACCAAGTTGTATCTGACACACCAGCCCATATACTACACCACCATGACTCCCTAATGGGGAGGGAAAATAATTCATGATACATATGGCATGAATAGTAGACAAACATTGGAAAATTCAGGCAGTGTAGAATTCATTGACAAATATGTTCATGAAGAGTGAGAACTCTGTGGCTGCTTGGCCTGAGAAGACAAGTAGGTTATAAAAATATATGCAGAATTTGATTGCACTTAAGTTATCTTGGCCATATAAGTGCTCTACTTTTTCAGAATATGAAACAAAACCTTCAAGAATGTGTGGCTACAGTAAGTAAAGTAAACAAAAAAAACTCAAATGTTGCAGCCTGTCTTATTTTATAAGGCACAGAGAATTTTAGGGTTAGAAATTTAAGACACTTTTCCCCAAAGTCTTTGAGATGAGAATTTTGAAGTACAGACAGTAAGCCAGTCTTGCATATCTTTAGCTAAAGACAAAATATCTGAAAGGAGAAGCCATATCTCTACTTTGTGGACCTACAGTTTACTAAATCATAGCAAATATTTTCCAGTTCCTTCACTAACTGACTAGTTATTTATCGAACAGCCATAGAAACCGAATGACAACAAATCCAAGTGCCACTGCAGGTGGTGAATTAACCCTTCGTTTAATCACTCATCTTCTGTAAGAAATAAGAGCAGGATGCTCTGATGTAACAACATGTTTCCTTTGTAATTTCTCACCTGTTTCTTCTCATCTGGCCCACGCTCCTCTGGGCCTCTGGGGATGGTGCAATGACACTGAACAAATTCAACCAGTTCATTTCAGCAGTGGATGTTTATTAAGCGTCCAATATGTAGCAGGCTCAACCCTGAATCCTCAGAGCTCAGCAATGCCTATTGAGGAAAGAGGTGTGAAAATACAGAAATACTGTAAATTAGATGATGGAAACACCTTCATTTCATTCATTTGGTAATGATTTATTGAACCACCACTTGGTGCCAAGCACAACATGTTAAATCATGAACAAAAGTGGGCATAATTCCCACCCTACTAAAAGAGGCAAATGTTAATCAGATCACAGAAAAGTAAGTGCAACCAGGACAAGTGATAGGAGAAAGAGGTGCAGAATGTGAAAAAAGTAAGGCACAGAAGGAGTGGATCAAAGCCAGAAAACTCAGAGAAGGATCACAAAGGAAGTGATCCCCATTTAGACAAGAAAGTGTACAAGTGAACTTTTCTAGAACTAGAATGTGAATGTGTCGATACAATGATTAACCCTGAGTTTTTCAACTGTACACATTTACAACTTACAAAATGTAAGTGTTTAGAATTTAAAAGTTAGGCTAACTGGCTTCCAGTGAGTTGACCTCACCTGTCCACAGCACATACACAGAGCTGAAATCAGTATTTTCCTCTTTCTGATTCTAAGCTATTAGTTTTACTGATACTCCTGACAGTCTGATCAATTTTCTATCAGCTTGTTGCCCAAAAATATGTGTTTTCGTTCAGGATAAACAGATTACAATGATGCCAATATAGTTCAGAGAACCTCTGATGTGGTAAAAGGGGCTCAGTGCTCCCCCCTACAGTGGAACCAAAAGGTGTTTTCCTAGAAGCTGGTTTCCAGGACTGCATCCCATCCTGAATACTTGGTACCCTGAGAGCCCCCAGGTGATGTAAGTACAGCAATTGCTGGAGATAGTGAAGACAAATGAACTTACCCTCCTGACGAGAAACGAGTTAATTGTTCTGCTCATGGGCACTACAAATTATTGCTTAGTACCTTTTCTGATAACCTGTGTCCAAGGAAAGGATGTCCATCTCATTGATAAAATTTGTCTTGTTCACCCAGAGACATGATATCCTATTTATAGGCATATATAGCTGGGAACTGAGTGTAGGGTGTTTTCTACTGATGTACTGGATAGATTTAAGAAAAAAAAGTTGTACACTTTAAAATAACCTTCTCAAAAGCTCCATAACATTTACAAAATACCTAAAAAATATCTTAAATGAGTTGTGATAGGAAAAGTCCTATTTGTCCGTACACCACTATTTCTGAAGCGCGTGCAGAGACCCAAAGGAAGTCACCAAAACTGTTTAGAGTTGATTCAATTAAACTTTGAATGTTAGTTTAGACCCAGCTTTTACGACAGCTTCTTAAACTCTGGATACCCCGAGCCTGGAGAGCAGCCGTATTTGTTTGCACATGCACACACGTCCTCACGTGTTCACACACGCACACCCAAACACAGAGACTCTTGTGCAGATATACCAACTGCAATAGCATTTTTAATTGAAAAGCATAAATTTGGACTGCTAAATCTATTAACGATTTGTTTTAATTAGGAACCCAGCTGCTTCCTGAGATTTTGCAGTCTGGGTTTCAGAACTTTTGCCATACTGAGAATGAGTCTCAAGTGGGTTGCTTCAGTCTTCCAGATCAGCATTTTTAAAGACTTGTTGGAAGAGGGAGCCGCAAATGCTTCTGTGCTATAAAATTACAGCTGCATTTGTCCTTGGGTGAAGCAGGGGCTCCTTTGTTAGTGTAGCCAGTGCCTTCCCCTGACCTCTTTTTTGAGCGTGTTCAGTCTAGCAGGCTGTCTGATCTTTGGATCACCTTGCTTTCAAATCTAGACCTTGCCAAGTTGGTTCACAGATGTGGCATCATGGTTGATTTTGAGATTCCTACTTATTCCACCATTGACAGGGGGCGCTACTACTTAATTGAAGTCTAAAACATTATACATATATATATTTCAAGGGCTTGACAAGCTAAGAATGCAGCCCTGTGCAAGTCAGCTAAGTTGCCTGTGAGAAGCGGCACATTTTTTGGTACCTCTTTTCTGATGTTCGACTAATGCCAGCAATATAACGTGTTATTTGGATAACATTAAATGGAGTATAACACCTTCTGTTCATCAGTAGTGTGGAAGTCATTCATTAGGCTATTCACTCACTCACTCATTTGCTCGTTTATTCATTCAATCTTTCTTGATTGCCTGCTACGTAAAATGCATGGTGCTAGGAATACGAAGATGACTAAGGCACTGCTTCTGCTTTTCAGGCGTTTAGACTGTAATGGATGAAACATAGCGGAAAATAAATTCCTACAAAGTACACTCAGTACTAAGAGAGATGTGTACAAAGTGCATGGGGACACAGGGCAAGAGTAACCATGACCGGGATAAAGGAAGGGGGTCAGAAGAAACCATCTTTCTATGGTGTAGAAATATAAGTCTAGAGATAGAATAGAAAAGAATACTTGAAGATTTCTTTTAAATAAATTTTTCTAGTAAACTTTAGACTGTGACAGATTGGGAAGATATATAAAAAAATCAGCCGGACTCAGCAGTTCATTGAATGTGGGACATTGGTGATGTTTAAGAAAAAAATAAGGGACATAGAACCCATTGGTAAGTAAGACATGCTACATGCTGCTCTGTGAAGAAGCATTTTCTTGAACATTGAAGGATATATAAATGAACTGTAATCGTTTGCTTGTTAGCCCTTTAAGAAGTTGTCTGAAGAAGTCATATGGTAATTTAAAATCTGTAACAATGGAGTATGATGTCTGGGTTAGCCAGTATTAATATTTGTGCACATTCAATTATAGATGGAATATTTTGAAATATATTTGAATTCAAATAGACATTTATTAATTCATTCAAATGTATCTATCAAGAAAATTAGCTCAGCATTGACATAATAGGAAACAACTATAGAAGAAAATGCGGACAATCCAGGGCTCAATTGTGCCAAGCTATTTCTTCAAAAAAATTTATGAATAAAGTTTTATTGGGATACAGCTATGCTAATTCATTTATATATTGTCCATGGCTGCTGGTTCACTACAGTGGCAGGGATGGGCAGCCCTGAGAGAGATTGCACGTTCCATTCAGCCTGAAATATTTACTATCTAGTACGAGTTTGCAGATCTCTGCAATAGAATGTCAGAAATCTTTACTCAAAAGAGAGTTGAAAACTGGGGAAACAAAGGGAGAGATGCATCATTTTCCCATTATCTCTGGGTTCTTAGTCCAAAGAGGAGAATTGCTCAGAACTTCCCAGCAGAACATTTATTTGTTCAGTCCATTGGTGGGCATGAGATGGGAGGTAGGTCATACACTCATGGCCAAAAGCCTTCAGTACTGGAATGTAGCATGACCTAGTTAAAGGGTCACTGGAGCCACAGGCATGAACCAAGACCTGGGTACCCAGGGAGCAGCCACAGGAGGGCAGCAAAGTCACATGACATTAAAAATATCTACTGGAGAGCAATAGTGTCCAGAGGTGTGGCATTTCATGTGACATTTCACGTGATGAGTGCCAAGATCTGGTGGAAATTTCCTAAGTATGAATATACAGGGTGCCAATAAAGTTCGTGTGTTTAAATTGCACACAGACTTTCCCGACACCCTGTATATGCCTCCTAGTCTCCATATTCTAGTGGATCTAAATTAAAAAGTGTTCAGAAATAATCTGCTGCTAGGAAAAGCCAAGCGTGGAGGAGAAAGCTTTATTAGAGAGAGGGCTGTCAGTGCAGAATCCTGGCAGTTTTGCTTCATGTAACAGTGATACGTGTCCATTTCAACAAGCAGCGTTCCCATTTTAGCTGATTCCTGCACAGGAAGAACAAGATGAACCCACTGCAGCATGTAGCCCATCCAGGGCAAAGCAGAAATAGTGTCTTTAAAAAAAAAAAAAAAGGGCGCTGAGAAATGCATTTATTTGGCTCTTTCTGTTTTCTTTCCTCCGTTTATTTATTCTGCAGCATACTTGTGTCAAACATTGCCCTAGAGAAAGGGGAGATAGAGTAGGAATAAACAGAGAGTGGTGGAGTTACTTTATGATTTAAAAATCATACTCACATCAAAAATAATAAACATTTTTGGAAAAAAGTATTATTCATAATATTCTTCTTTTTTTTTTTAATTCTTTTTGCTTTGCCTTGATTTTGGCCATGTATTAATATGCATCTCAACTGCAAAATGCAGGCAAACATCTTAAAATCTTTTTAGCTTGGTAAATAGAAGTTCTTAATTTGAATGTGGACAAATTTATCCATCTCTTCTGTTAGGTCTGTAACTCTTGATAAGAATTTTTTTCAAATACTGGGTTTAGATTACACGAGAGAAGATCTCAAATTGAAGAAGGGGACGGGGGGAGAAGGGCTGGGTAACTTCCCACCCAGCGGGTACGTTGCGTACTCCCGGAGTGAAGGGCTCAACTCCAAGTCCGATTTTAACCTTGCAAAGACAAACTATAGAACCTAGACATATGAACCCCATATTAATCTGAAATTAAAAATATATGGGGTTTAAACTAACAATAATTTTTAAAAAACTATAGTGAATGTTTCGATAAATGTCTAAATCACCAGAATGCTGATATCTATGTTACAAAATGTTTCTGGAAAGTGGCTTGGTCATCACTCCTTCTCTAGTTTGTTTTTTGCCCTGTCGGTATTCCTTGTGTGCACACAGTGAATCTACAATTAATGTTTGCTGAAATAATTAATCTTTTTAATTCCTGATATTTACAGAGACAAGTGAATAATTATTTGTAACTTCCCAATCAGGGTCTACTTTCACCAGGTCTTTCCAACTGAAAAGAAATATTACTAGCACATAATAATAATTTAAAATGTGAACGTTTTTATAATGTCATTCCAATAGTTAAAGCCTTAGACTTTAGAAACTAGAAAACCTTTAGTAAAAATAATTAGTAAAATTGTATATGCATGGATGGATATATGTGTGTGAGTTGTGTTTATCTCAGCTTTGGGGTAGCCACAGAAAGATGTGTACCACGTATCTATGGTTTTTACTTGTTGCCCACAGTCTCTAGAGAAACATATAAAAGGTTTGCAGGAAAATAGCACATTCGAATGCCAAATACAACACTCCCTTCATTTTAAGCAGTCTCTCTACTGTCACACGATTTTTTCATCTGGAATCCCATGAGAGTCACTTGCAGGATGTTTTTTCAGGCTGTCAAGGGGGAAGTACTCTTAATTTAGGCATGATCTCCCAATACATATTTGGACTTTTTTAAGGGAATCACATTTAGTAAAAAAGATCCATAAGCTGGAACAAGCAGACAGAAACCTCTGTAAACAAGTAGAAGATCTAGGATTTTATCTCGGCAGCCCCAGATTTCAAAGAAACATTTTCTTAGCAGAGAACGCATTAGACAACTGTCTCTATAAAAAGTCAGTTTATCAACATGTGGCACAATATATAATTTTCCTGATTTCTTGAAATCTTGGAGAATTCATTCATCTGTTAGGGATACGTTTTTAATTAGAGTCATACTTTCTCTGATTAAGAACAAAAACCAAACAAAAATCAGATGAAGAAGTGAAAAAGAGAGAGAAAGGAAGACTATTTTCCGAGGTCCTGTGTAATCCTGCATTGGCTCACCATCTCAGTATTTCCTAAGCCCCTTCACGTGGGAATGTGGTTCGGAGTAAAAGGAAAAACTTTTACCTTGGAGAGGCCTGTGTTTTAAATACAGAAGACAGAGTGGCATTTGGATTTTAAAAAATATCCTTGGGCTCTAGATCAGGAAAGATGATGCAGTTACTAGAGAAAGAGGGAGGATTCTATTTTCTTAGCAACTTATCAGCATAGAACATATGTATATATTTATGCTGAAAATACAATGCAATGTCAGAGTCTATGCTGGTACATAACCAGAAGGATAACACCGCAAAAGAAAACCCTGGGATACCAAAAGGACCTTATGTAAAAATTTCATTAAGCCCTTAATTCAAAAGCTTTAGTCAATTGTTTGTGTTGTCAAGGGACTGATCTAATAAGAGGCAGGAAAATTTCATTTTATTTTTGCAAATTTTGGTTGGGGACAGGTTTGAATCCGCCACCCCCGATATATGGGGCTGGTGCCCCGTGCCTTGAGCCAGAGGAGCTGCCCAAGACATGCAAATTTTGAAGATGAATTTAAGTAACATTTAGTTAATTTCTTTTAATTAAAAAGAAAATTACTATTAGTATTTTCACTGGAATTGTATTGCAATGATTTAATAATGTAGAGATATTTGAAT
Organism: Galagoides demidoff; assembly: GCA_963574575.1. NCBI lineage: Eukaryota > Metazoa > Chordata > Mammalia > Primates > Galagidae > Galagoides > Galagoides demidoff. The sequence goes on along the minus strand of CAUYQV010103564.1, from coordinate 43,508 downwards.
AATTTAAAATATTGTTTTCCTAGTCAAGAATACACTATTTCTTCCAATTTATTCATTTTTTCATCTGTGGTCCTGTAAAATTTTCTTTAAATATTGAGTATATGTGTGTATGTGTATATATTTGTTATATACATGTAAATATATTTTAGGTTTATTTGCAGTTATTTTATTTATTTTTGTTGATGCTATTGTAAACTTCTATCTTATACTTTCTATTTGCTTATTTTTGTAAAGTTTGTAAAAAACTACATTTGAGAAATAATGTCATATTTCCGAAAAGTGAATAGAATGAAGCTTTACTAAACTTAGCACACAATAAAATATTTTATACAGGTGTGATAATTTAATTTGGTGATGAACCTAAAGCATATGCAGATCAAAAGATAGAGAGTGCAGAAGTAGATGTAATTAAATGTGAGAATTTAGTAATTTATAAATCTCACATTTCAGAGTCATAGGAGGAAATGTATTATTCCTTAAAATGCATTGGATCAACTCCATTGCTACCTGGGAAGAATAATAAAGGTAGATATCCACCTTACTCCCTATATCATAAAAAAGTTAATTAGGAAAGATTCAAAGATTGAAATCTAAACATGAAGAAAATATTGTTGGATTTTATGATAGACTGACAGACGTGGCCTAAGTATGAAACATGAGCGAGAATGCAAAAGATACATCTAAGGACAGAATTGACAATTTTTATTCTCAAAATTGAGAATTTTTGATGGCAAAATATTGCAAATAAAGTTAAAATACAAATAGCAAGCTGAAAAAATATGACAGATGGAAGACTAATTTCATCAACATACAAAGAGCTTCTAAACATCAGTGTAAAAGACAAACATTCAAATATAAAAATGGGCAAAGGATTCAAGAAGGCAATCCTCAGGAAAATAAAAACAAGTGGCTAACCAAAGGGAACCTTGCCAATCTTGTTCATTTTGAACAGATGCAAAATAATACAAAGTCATATAGCATTTTTCTCCCATCAGATTGCCAGTATTTTGAAAGTATTTGTCATATTTGTTATTAATGAATGCATGGAAAGAAAGTCACTTTACTCTTGTGGGAGTACAAATTGAGATAATATTTGCAAAGTATCTTGGCAATATCCATTAAAATCACAAATTCACATAACTGTGGATGCAGAAATTCGAATTATACTACAAATGCATCAACATGAGTGTTGAATGACTCCTATACACACATGCACATATCTAGATATATAGTAGTACTAGCTGAAAACTTTAGTAAAGAAAACCAATTTGTATATGTGTATGATAGAAACCTATGTTTGGGGAAAACATTAAGTGTTTAATGCATTGATACATAGTTTTCTAGGGTGTACTGATACGTGAAAAGGTAAGTTACAGAATAGTGGACTAGTATGATTTTAACTGTGTTTAATACATATCTATACACTTGCCTGGCTCTTGTGGGTCTAGTCACAGAGTGATTGTGGAAGGATAATGTAAGGATATTTTCTAGGGAGATGAGATTGCTCCGAATCCTACCTGCTTTGTGGTGGTGATTGCACAAATAATCCATTTCTGGGTATATACCCAAAAAGAATTGAAAGCAAGTACTCAAAGAGATATCTGTACACCCATTTTCATAGCACCATTATTTGCAATAGTGAGAAGGTGAACTCAACCCAAGTATCCATTGACAAATGAATGAATAGGATGAATAAATTAAATGTTATTTGGCCTTCAAAAGAGATAAAATGGATGGATGGATGAAATATGAAATAAACCAGCCACAAGAAGGCAAATACTGTGTGATTTCAGTTAGACGAGTAGTTAAATTTATAGATGCAGAAAGTAGAATGGTGGCTGCCAAGGACAAGGTGTGGAGAAAATGGAGAGCTGTCATATAAATAGGTACAGAGTTTCAGTTTAACAAGGTAAAAAAAGTCCTAGAGATGGATGAAGGTAATAGCTGCCCAACATTGTAAATGCCACAACTATACACTTAAAAAGTTAAAATGGTAAATTTTGAATATATATTTACCACAATAGAAAAGCATAAAAATCATACATCCATACACCAAAAGACAAAAGGTACTTTATTAAATAATATTAAAAGTTAAAGTCATATTTGTATGTATATTGCTGAAAATATAAGACTAAGCTATCATCAATGGTTTTATTTATCTTCAGAGTAGGAAAATGGGGCCTGGGTAGGCTTGGATATTTAGGGTTATTAATTCTCTTTCTCTTCCTTTTTAACAATCATGAGAATATTTTATTTTAGAATTTAAAAATACTCATTAATATATACCACCACAAATAAAGTGATAAATATGTCTAGCAACGCACATTATTCTTATTTGCATTGGGCCAGGAGAGGCTCAGTGTGAACTCCATTTAGAGAGGCAGAGAATCATAACACTGTGATTAGAGGAACAGGGTGCTCTGCTTATCCATCCCAAGTGGCCTGGAGTGATGATTGGGCCACTTGAGGACCAAGAGTTTGCAGAGTCAAAAACTTTTATTTTTTTTATAAAATCAAATTTTCATTGATTTAATAAACATTAAGAGTACTTGTTATATGTCAGGCATTGGCATAGCTTTGCAAATGGTGGAGCACTTAGGAAAATATTTTTTTACTCTCTTACAGATTTAGGGCAGAAGTAATGTTTGCCTTAGGAGATATATCGGATTGGGCTGTGTATATGCATATGTTTGTGTGCACACACATGCTAGCTTACTCATGTGTGGGTATGGGCTTCCACGCACCTATGAATTTATGGGAGCAAACAATTATCAACTAGAAATCAGACCTCTAAAGAAATCTGCCTGCCACTGCCCCGATTAGGGACACTTCAGAGAGGACAGATCATAAATTGTCTACTTTAGTCCCTTTTGCAGAACTTAAATGAATTTCCTAGCACCCTTAATGCTTCTTCATGGCACTGAGTTCCAACCATAACTGTTCTGTCGGAGCCCCCCAAGGCAATTTTAACCTAGACTGAGAAAGTTCAGACTTGGGCAAACATACCAGTGGGGAAAACGATAAGAGATCTTGATGTGAATTAAGCCAATTTCTCCTAGATGGGGTTTCATGAAAGACAAATAGAGATTTGCACTGCAAAGTATGTAATAGTGGTTTCCAGGACAATCTTTTTATGGATATATTTGTAACAAAACGTGATGGTAGTGTGAATTTAGGTGTACAGTCTATGTTGGAGCAATCATACATCATTGAAAGTATTGGTAAGTTTCTTACATATGGAAAAGCCAGCCATTTGACTGGTTGGCCAGAGTCATGAGAAACCAAATTTCATGCAGTTAAAGAAAAGGGCCCCAAGAGGATCTGGGAATGACAAGACTGTGTTCTCTGTTGGCCTTTATTATTTCACCTGCTAGACACTGGACTGCGGCTCCCACTCCTCTGTCAGTCAAGGCAGACCTAACTCCTTGAGGGAGGACAGGCTGCCCAGATGCCATCTACTGTGTCTGCTTCACCATCCCCCAGCTATGCCCAGGCAGCCTGTCTCCACCACATCCCCAGGCTGCAGTGGTGAGGCCTGTCACTCCCTTTCTTCTACACTTGCTCACTTTCCTCCTTTTCCTCCCTCCTGGCCTCCTAGGATGTGTCAGTAAAGCTTTCTATTATTTTACTCTTATCTTGTGAATCTTTGATCTTTGTAATTAGCCAGAAGGAAACATTGCTTTCAATTCTACCTTTGGAACAAGGAAATCTACTTTAACCAGGGTAAAACTCAGAGGTTAAAAACTTCATGGCACTGTCACAGAAGAAGAGAATCCTTGTAAGAAGGAACCTAAATAACCCGGATCTGGTATACGGCTGTTTTGTTGTTATTGTTGTGGTCACTTTGGGGGAGTGTTATGCTCTTGTTAACCTCTTGACTCCACAAACTCTTGGGCCTCGAGTGGGCTTATCATCCCAGCCCACTTGGGATGGACAAGCATAGCACCCTTCTCCTCTAATCATAGTGTTATGATTCTAGGCGGCTATTTTCATCGATTTAATAAACATTAAGAGTACTTGTTATATGTCAGGCATTGCCATAAACCTTTACAAATATTAACTAATTTAATAGTGAAAACTGGAAACTAGAAAGTGGAATCCAGTCCCTATGGTAGAGCGAATTCTAATGAAGAAACTACTTATGGAGTTGAAGACAGGGATAAAGGGAAATCCAGGCACGTGAGGCACTCCGAGACTGGCAAAAAACATGTAGGCTCTAACACCATGAGGCCTATAGGGGCCAGAAAGGAAATGGTGTTAGCAGAGGGCAGTGTGAGTTGGAGGTATGGAGATGAGCCCTCCTTGGGAACTGTGTTGCTGAAGGGACTCAGCCAGTGCCAGGAACGTGGCCCACAGCAAGAAGGAAGTGAGGAAAAAATACAACAATCTCTCCATTCTCCCACCTGCTAGTCTTTTCCCAGTTGGAAAAGCCCGTTGGCCACACAGTGAGGATGATATAGTCCATAGGAGTCAGTGTCCCTGTGCACAAAATTGAGTATTGAATGGACCTGCGCTGGGTGGCAAGTGGAAAGAACCAGTACACATCTCAAATAATTTTAGGAATTAAGCAGAGAACAAATGAAGAAAATAATAATAAAAAATAAATGTGAATTACTTTTATCCTACCTTAACTTTATAAATCACTCACTTCCTCCTTAACGCCTTGAAAAAAAAATTGATGCCATAAACTGTAGATAAGTTCCTAGGTTCCAACTGTTAGGATTCAGTAGAACAGACAGCCAGCTGATTGGGGAAAAATTTTACATTTCCTGTTTCCCTTTGCCAGATAATTCTATGGTTAATCTACACCTCTGCCTTACACCAGCCCAGCCTGTGATACTGACACTTAAGAAACACAGGGCTGTTTATATTTCGGTGAAGAGCGCCTACTATCAATTTGCACATTAGTGAGCTTGGCTATTGTACTCTTCTCGGATCTATTGAGTGACAGCTGGAGACAGATATCTGCTGCTCAAAAAAAAAAAAAAAAAAGAAAAGAAAAAGAAAAAAGGAACAAAAAAGAGAAGAAAAAAAGAAAAAAATACTTAGCTGTCTGATGAAATGTTTTAAATGCATAGGGTTCACCTTGGGGTTGGCTGCTGTTCAGATTTTATCCATTAATAACATACAGGGCTGCCTCTGTACTCTCCAAAGCTGATAGGAAAATACTACTACTTACAGGTCCTTGCTTTGCCTGAGGGGGAAAACATGTATTCAAACTGCCAGTGCGGTTCATGTATACACTCGCACGTATGTGTGCGCACCTAGTTAGCTCACGTGCATAAGAGGGGGCTCTTGATTTTTTTGAAATGACACCGAGGATTTTTCCATTACAGAATATTTTCTTGTGAAATGTTTTAAGAAAGAAGAGGACTGTGTGTCAGTGACGATGCCTAGGCCTAGGTTTTACCCTGACACCAGAGCTGTAAAACATCTTCACTCATTTAAAGTAATTTGGTATCATGTTTAGAAATGGAAGGGAAAGGAAACCTTTAGGCTGTTATCCTCTTTCAGCTTTTGCCCTTTTCAACATTCAGCTGACATTTGACCCTAATAACAGAGAATTAGAAATGCTACAGGAAGCTGATATCAATGTATTACCTTTAACTGTTGCCTAGCATTTATGTTTTTGTTTTTTTTGACTGTCCATTTTATTCCTTCTCATTCTTTCTTTGGGATATTAAAAAAAAAAAAAGATGTGTAAATAAGGGCCATGAACTAATTATATTTCTGCCACAAATCAGTCTTCAGATGCAACCTGCTGCAAAGAATTTGACATTATTTTGCTAAGAAAAGATTCTACTCATAATTCTCTAAACATTAACGGTGGAGACATCTGAACTGTGCAAACTAAATGGCCATTTGCTATGGAGAGAGATTATTTAAGGTTATTTAAAGATTATGGGAGGTTAGTGTATAAAAACCAGTAAATGGAGAGGAATGTTTAGGTAAGGTGGAGGGGCTGATAACTGAATTGTTTCTTGAAGAATTTTGTTACATAACTACATTTTAAATAAGAAGAGAGTGATTTCAGCACTTAACAAGTGAGAAGTACTCATTTTTCATTATCTCCAAACTCAAGTGCTCTAAGTTGATTAAAAACTTTTCTATGGAGTCATTCTATATCGAGCATTTATCTAAATGACTCTATTACTTTTAAGCTTGTTCAGAACTTAAGTCAAAGGAAAAGGTATTTTTATTTCCATTACTGGAACTGTAACTGATCATCTCTAAGAAATTATATCTGCTACTAAATCAATTGTCAACCTTCAATAATGCGTGTTGGATTAAGCTTTTTATTTTGTATTATTGAATCTAAGAGGTTAGTCTCAAGCTGAATTGAACCCATTTTTTACAAAATAAAAATGCCCTGAATTACCAAGGGCTGGCAAGAATTGACTCCAAAACAAAATTTTCTGTTGAGTCAAGGCTCAATAAATACATGTTGCCTCACTGATGAAATTCTGCAAAGGTGCTAAACAATCCTGATTCCTTAATAATTTTTTCCATACTCATAGAATGTTTACTTTAATACATTACCTATATTTTTTTTCTCATAACTTGCCATAGAAGTGACATTGGGCTTTGCCATTCTTGGTATTGACATTAATTGTGAGACTTGGGCCAGACACTTAGCTTTCTTAGGTATTAGGTTTTTTGGTTTGTTTGCTTGTTTTTTATCTGTATAGTGAAGACAGTAAAACCACATGGTAATTATACAAGGATCAAGGAAACTAAAACACATATATCCTTTCTCAAAAACTTTTGGTAAAATGTCATAGAATAACATTTCTAATGTGAAAAAAGAAGGACACAAGCTTAAAAACACAATTACATTATTATATGTCTCTATCCCATCTTCTTTCTATTTATCTATTAATTTTTATGATTGAAAATGCTATCCAAGGCACTGGTGCCACCAAAACATCATTAGAACCATGGTAAAAGGACAGGAGCCAAGAGGCAAAATAACAAAAATTCAATTTAAAGAAAGGCTGACTTAAAAGCAGCTGAAGACAGTGGATACAACCTACTACCCACCTCCTTATTATAATACAAAATAAGACAAAATGACAAAAGTCGTTAGATTATTGATTATACCTGAAAAATCTCACCCTCCTCATAACTTGGAGAAGGTAGGTGTGTAGTCTTCCAAATCACTCTGATTAGAAAAAGAAAACAATGAATAATTCCCAGTTTACAGTCTGTCATACTCCTGGCAGACTCTGCCCAATGTAAGCTCCCCTGTGGGGAAAGACAGAAGATGAAATCTGAGAGTATCTCGCTGCAAAGTATTTACAGATGTATTCTGTAAGACAAGATGGTCATGTCTCGCTGAGGTGATCCAACTGGTGGATCGAGCAGGGATCTACAGGCAAGGCTTTCAAGGTATGTACAAACTTAAGTGGTAGGCCAAAGTTAACAGGGTAAGCATAATTTAAGGGATGGGCACAATCTAAAGTGTCATAGATCATAAGAGAGACAAAAGGTGAAGAAAGAGAAGAGAGCCACGATTTGGCAAGGGATAGTGAAGAGTAAAAGGTGGATGGTCCTGAAAGTCAACAAAGAACCATAATATTGAAACGCTTACCCTCTTGTACCCCAACCACAAAAACAAACGAAAGATAAGCCAAAATATCTGGACTTTGCTATGTTGAGAGATGAGTGTACAGTCAAACTAGGAATCATTTAAAATGTTTAAATACTATCAAAGTGGACAAATGAAAAGTCACAGCCATACAGAGCTATTGCAGAAAAACAGGAAACAAAATCTCGTGCATACTGAATGAAGGTCATTCCCTGAGAAGGTGAGGGTGTGGTTCTGAGACAGAAGAAACCTGTATCCTAGCATTTCAAGCCGGGTTGAGCATACTCAAGGAGTAAGAACGTGAAAACACTCCTGGAGTATGAGGTTTTAAAAGTAAAAACAAAAATGGGAAAAACCACAAAGAAATAAAAAGACAGTTAATTTCATTCAGGTAAGAAATGGAAGAAAAAGAAAAAAAATGTTTCACAAAAGAGCAATCCATTGCAAAGAGTCCAAGGCAGAACAGACTTAAATGATAATTTTACAAAGGTCTTTGAAAAAAGACAGGAAAGTAACCAAGAAAATGAAAATGAAAGGGTCTGAAAGAAAGTAGTGGATGTAGAAGAGAAAAAAAGAAGGAATAATGTTACCTTTATTGGAATCTGTGAAGAAAAACAACAAAACAATGGAATTGAGCTAATGTTTGCAGCCATGATCCAAGAAAATGTTCCAGAAATAGGACGTGCTAAAAATTATAAACAGCCTTATGAACTAACTGGAGAAATTAATCTAAAATTCATTTCCATAATCTTAATATCTGAAGGAACAATAAACAATGTGTATATAATTATTGGCTCCAACTTTTTTTCATGCAGCTCATGACTTTTTTTCCCTTTCTTTAAATGTTTCTCCATTATTGCCTCACTGCCTTGGGTGAGAAAGGTCTGATGCCATCTATTTGTTTTGCCTACGTAAGTTATTTGATCTTTCCCTCTGGAGGTCTTGTAGATTTTTATCTCTCTGTGAAGCATGATAGTTTTACTACAAATGGACTATTTTTGGATTTCGTGGCTCAAGTAAAAAGAGTAATATACATTGAAATTGAACAAGTAAACTAATTATATGTTTAATAAATAGCAGACACGCTACATATCAGAATCTCTGGAGTACGTTACAAGAAGTGATCAGAGGACAATTCCTGATAAATATGTTTATCAGTAAAAATTTCAGTTGACCATTCAAGGGACCAAACAAACTGGTCAATGCGCAGAGGAGGACAACATAGGGAAATAGGCCTGCTGTCTTGAGGGGAGCATGTGGTGCATGTCTAGTCTGTGAAAACTGCGTCAACTTAAAGAGGTTGTCCATGTAAGTGGTCACAATTATGGGGTTTCTACTGTATTGACAAATTCATAATGGCTATAACCAAATGTTATATGTGCTGCCACATGTAATGTGCTGCTCAATGTTTAGAATGTCCAAAGAACTCTGTTTGTTTTTTTTTTTTAAAGATAAAAAGCTGAATTTCTTTGGCAGGGAAGTGATTGTAAAGTATTTAAGTAAATGAAAGGAGTTCTCTTTGCATTGAAATGTAAAGCCCACATTTCCTCTCTTTAAATGTTTAAAGGATTTCTTTTTGTCAGTTTCAGCATAAAGAAACATTAAAATTCATCTCATCTGAAACCTATAGTGGATTTTTAAAAAGATGTTAAATATCAGCAAATGGATCTGATAATCTGCAGAGTATTTCTGCTGTCAAGGAAGGACCATGGGATAAAAAACACATGTTCCTGATTTGACATCCCTTGGCATCTTGTAAATAGCCTACACGATTCCTTACCTTAAAACTGCCAACACCAGCAAAATTGTGCCCAAGTTTCTAGTAAGTTAAGCAAGCAAAGCAGAGAAATGAAATGTGGCTAGATTGCATATAAAAACCTAAGGACCCCGAAAAGAAAACTGACCTCAAACTCATTTTACCAAAAGAGATTCTCTGCACTTCTGCAGAATTATCCTTTTATTTAAAATCAAAAGGCATTTTGTGATAGGTATGCATGTATGAGTAAATAAGAATATAGAGAATAGACATGTTAAGTGAGGCAAGTGAGATGAATTTTCCATGTGAAAAAATAAACTGCTGAATAATACAAAATAGACTTTACTCATTATTAAAGGTTTCTGCCTCTAGAGAATATTGAAACAATCCTGCCTGGATTCCTAACATTTCAACACCACCTTACTCAAAGAGGGAAAGAAATCACATTTATTAGTGTGTTTTCAGATTCAGAAGTCAAAAAGGTGTGTTTGTCCCCTAAAGTAGGAGTACTTTCTTGGGTTACATGCACATAGCCTCAGGAGATTAAGCAAGGTCTTCATAATGTATCCTGTTCAGTGAAGTTCATGGTGACTATCACTTCCAACCTGTTTCCTTGTTTTTCTCCAACATTGAAGATGTTTATTCCACAAATTTGAGACTTTTGTTCCATTCGCCATTTCTGTTAAGTAATAGGTAAGGCCCTTTCCTAAATTATTCATCAAGGAAACTGGCAATTAGAGGTTCTATTGATAATTAGCATATTGTGTGTTGACATTACCTGCTATGAATTATAATTTTATTCCAGCCAAAAGTCAAAAAATAGCACCTTTTTTGCCTTTGTAATTTTACTGCAGTACATATGCATGTCTATACATCAAAAATGGTGAGGGCATTTATCAAGAATAAATCATATTATAGGTAATACATTACACAATCTACAGGATGCAAAAATCTATGGTTTATTTTTCTATCACACCTCGATGTCTTTTTTGTGTTCTTTACATTTTTAGTGTTTATTGTTTTTATTTGGGGTTAATATGAGTGTACATACAATACTGCATAGGGAAATAATTTATGAAGAAGACCCTGTAGACAATCACAGAAACATCAAAAATAAATAAATGGGACTTGATCAATGTAAACAGCTTCGTCACAGCTGAAGTCACAATCAACAAAGCAAGCAGACAACCTTGAGAGATGGGAGAAGATACTCACATGCTATGAATCTGACGAAAGGCTGATAGCATGATGTCTTTTAAATTAATAGCTCAGCCAAGCATACTTTATGGACCAGAAAGTTTTGGAGACCTCTGCTTGGACACATCTGATACTCTGATGTTTCCTTACAGCAGAGCATTGCGATAAAACACACATGGACATATTCTATTACCTCTTCCGGTAAACACAAATAAACACAGAATGTTTAAAGATAAAATTATAATAAAAACATTTTGCAACTTACATTTTTCTGTTAGCATATATAGATTTGCTCATTTTTTTAAGGGCTGTTTACTATTCCACTCTACAAAATTTTATTAAATATTTTGTTCTTAAAAATCATTTTGATAATTTTTCTTGTGGTTTTGTTTTTGTTTTTTGCGATGCAATAATTTTGCAGTGAAAGCATACATTTATATATTCTGGGCTTACACTGATGTTTCTGATTCCTGCCACTCAGAACTATGGGCAATTAAGGTGCATATGTTGCTAAATAACCCTCAAAAAAAATCACAGTGAGGGATTGTTCAACAAGGTGGCCAACTAGAATTGCATGGAGTTTATCATACCCATAAAAAGAGGCAAAAACAACAAATAAAAAAACTGTATTTTGATTAGAATTACTCAGGAAATACATTAGAGATCAAAATCCTAGAGAGCAAAATCCCTGTGGCCATAGAAGCCCACGGAGAGGACATGAAGGCATCCTGTCTCTTCTACAGGCTCTGCTTCATCAGGATTGACATAGGATTGGGGGACTATTTCTTATGGGGAAAAGGTGAGCTGGGGATTCCCAATTGTCCCTATTACCACCTCAAATGTTAGCAATTCTTGCTATTGGAGGTCGCACAGCCACATGGTTAGAGTAACAGCCCACCATGAATACCCTCCACTCCTGTGTAATAGGCATCATCTTGAAACTGCACCTACTGTGAGAGTGTGTCCCACCTTGGGGTTCAGAAACCATTGCCTCTCTCCACCCTTGTACAACTATCATAATGTCATGTTCATATGTGTGCCTGCAACGCCACAGTCACTACTGCCTAGAGTCTAGGCCAGATAGAATGAAGAGTCTGGTTTGAACTCAGGTGGCAGCCCACTACTCACAGGAAGCAAGCAGACCTACACAGCAGGAAAGCCATTGAACAGCTGGTCAACTGCCTTACCCACATGCATTTGTGCAGCACAGTCAGCCAGTCTGACAAATATGCTTACCCCTGCAGCCAGTGCAACAGCTGGTCCTGCAGCATCCCTGCCCCTTTGATAGACAGCTGAAGAGTTATCTGGCTCCATAATTCTTGGCCTGACAACCACCCTGACATCCATACCCTTATCAAAACCATGCCACTGCCATCATTCACTTTCTTAGTGTGGGCCACAGAGAAGATCAGAGATACCAATGGCAAGGGCTGCACCTAAAGAAACTGCCAAAACAAAGCAAAACAAACCAAAAAAACCTATGCTACTGATTCCACCTAGAAACAAAGCCAGTACAGCTTACCCAACCAACAATCTAAGACTCACCTTAGGAAGAAAAGTCTCTCTTTATGAAAGCTCTTCCATAAAATTGGAAAAAGCAACTATTCTACTACATGCTCAGATATCAATAAAGGACCGCAAGAAACATTAAAGCCAAGAAAAATAATAACTCCAAAGGAACACAGTCTCTAGTAATAGACCACCCAAAAGAATATTTATAAAGATTGGGAAAAGAAATTCAAAATAATAATCTTTTTTTTTTTTTTTTTGAGACGGAGCCTCAAGCTATCCCCCTGGGTAGAGTGCCATGGCATCACAGCTCACAACAACCTCCAACTCCTGGGCTCAAGAAAGTCTCCTGCCTCAGCCTCCCAAGTAGCTGGGACTATAGGCGCCCGCCACAATGCCCGGCCATTTTTTGGTTGCAGCCATCATTGTTGTTTGATGGGCCCGGACTGAGGATTCGAACCCACCACCTTAGGTGTATGTGGCTGATGCCTTAGCTGCTTGAGCCACGGGCGCCTAGCCCAAAATAATAATCTTAAGGAAACTCACAGAAACAGACAACTTAATGAAATCAGTAAAACAATTCAAGATCTACATGAGAAATTCAACAAGAGATAGATATCATGGAAAAGAACCAAACAGAAATTTGAGCTGAACAATGCAATGAATATAGTAAAAAATAAACTTGAAGTTTCAACAACAGATTAGTTCAAGCAGAATGAATAATTTCTGAACTTAAAGATAAGTCTTCTGATATAACTCAGGAAGAGGGGAGAAAACAATAATTAAAAAAAAAGAAGACAGGATGTAGGAGTTATGGGGCACCATTAAACAAGCAAATGTTTGCATTGTATGAATGCCAGAGAGAAGAGATAGAGAAAGTCAAGTTTAACCTATTTAACAAAATGATAACTAAAAACTTCTAAGTATCAGACAAGATGTGGACATGTAGATCCAAGAAGCTCAAAGGTCTTTAATCAAATTGAATATAAAAAGATCCTCACTGAGGTACATTATAATCAAACTGTCAAAAGACAAAAACCTAACTCAAAACTGAAAAAATAATAACTTAAATGCCTCAAGAGAATAGGATCAAGTTACATATAAGGTGATGCCTGTTATACTATCAGCAGATTTCTCAGCAGAAATCTTGAAGGCCAGAAAAGAATGGGATGATACTCAAGTATTCAAAGTGCTGAAAGAAAACCTTGTCAGTCAAGAATATTACATACAATAAAACTATCCTTTGGAAATGAAAGTGAAAAAAAGACCTTCCTAGTCACGCAAAAGATGAAGAAATTTATCACCATTAGGCTAGCTTTACAAGAAATGCTTAAGAAAGTACTACAGCTTAAAGTGAAAGAAAAATAATTAATGTTATAGAAATTTATGAAAGTATAAAACTCACCAGTAGAAGTAAATTCATTAATCAAGCTCAGAATTTGCCAGTATTGTCAAGTTCTCTGTGAATCCCTCAGTCCTGTAGTATGAAGTTTTAAATTCTAAATAGTCATAAACAATAAGATCTATGAGTAGTGAATAACAAGCACACAGTAGATGACGAAATAAATTAATGCAACAAAATTATAAATTGTGGAGAAGAGAAAAAAAAGTCTAAAGTATTTTTACGTAAGCAATGTTAAGTTGCTAATAGCTTAAGATAGTCCAGTATAACTATGAGACTATGTTAGCCCCATGGTAACTACAAAAAAAAAAAAAATTTACAACAGATGCAGAAAAAAAGAAAGGAAACAAAACTTAGCACCACAGAAACCATCAAACCACTTAGGCAAACAATAAGAAAGGAAGAAAGAAATAAGGGATCAAGAAAACAACCAAAAATCAAGGGATGAAATGGCAGGAGTAAGTCCTTATCTGTCAATAATAATCTTGAATATAAATGGATTAAACTCTATAATTAAATAATATTGAGTGGCTGAGAAATAAAAAAAATATATAGGCTGACTAAAGGGATAGAAAAAGATTTCATGCAAATAGAAATCAAATGTGGGTAAGAGTAACTACCTTTTTATCAGATAAAGTAGAATTTCAGTCACAAATGTATAAAGAGAAAAAGAAGGTCATCATATAAAGGGATAAATTCAGTTAGAGGATATAACAATTATAAATACATATGCACTGAACAATGAAGCACCTAAATATACAAAGCCAATATTATTAGACCTAACAGGAGAAACAGCTTTTAATACAATAACAGTAGGTGGTTTCAACACCCCACTTTTAATAATGGACAGATTATTCTGACAAAAATCAACAAAGAAACATCAGACCCAAATTGTACCATAGACCAAATGCAACAAACAGATGTATCCACAACAGTTCATCCAACACCTATAGAATAGGCATTCTTCTCAACTCCCGTGGAATATTCCTCATAGATAGAGGAATATAGATAGATAACATGGTAGGACACAAAACAAGTCTTAAATATTTAAGAAGAAAGACATGTGTCAAGTATCTTTTCTGATACACAGTATTATAAAATTATAAATCAACAATAGAAAAAAATCAGAAACTGTACAAATACATAGAAAGTAAAAGAATATGCTCCTGAATATTCAATTTTTCAATGAAGAAATTAAAAGTGAAATTTAAAAATCTTTTGAGAATGGAAACACATCATACCAAAACCCACGGGGCACAATTAAGGCAGTTCCAACAGGGAAGTTTGTAGCAATCAACACTCACATCAAAAAAGAAGAAAGTGTTGGGCAGCGCCTGTGGCTCAAAAGGGTAGGACACTGGCCCCATATGCAGGAGGTGGCAGGTTCATACCCAGCCCTGGCCAAAAAAAAAGAAGAAAGTTTTATAACAAAGACTATTAATAATGCTCCTCAAAGAACTAGAGAAACAAGAACAAACTAAAACCCAAAATTGGTAGAAGGAAGAAAGAAATAAAGGTCGGAGCACAACAAACAAAATAGAAACTAAAAAGTAAAAAACAGTTCAAAAAAGATTAATGAAATATTGTGCTTTTTTTTTTTAAAGATAAAAAAAATCTAGAAGCCTTTATCTAAACAAAGAAAAAAGGGAGGTCCTTGCTTTGGCAAAACATATACTAAAACTGTAATGATACAGAGAAGATTAGCATGGCCCCTGTGCTAGGATGACACACAAATTCATGAAGTGTTCCATATTAAAAAAAAAAAAAGAAAAGAAAAAAGGGAGAAGATTCAAATAAATAAAATCTGAAATCACAAAGATGACATTACAACTATAGAACTACAATTGATCATATGAAACTATTTTGAACATTTTGAACTAGTTTGATCAACAAATAGAATATGTGGATAAATTCATAGACACATACAAACCACAATGGTTAAATGAAATTTATAAAGACATAAGAAGGAATAAAAAATATGAACAGAACAAGAGGTAAGAAAATGGAGTCAATAACAAAAAGTATTCCATCAAAGGAAAGCCCAGGATCTGATGAGTTCATTGTCGAATTCTACTAAAACATTTAAGAACGAACTAATTAATATCAATTTTCTTCTAACAATTCCAGAAAAGGGAATACTTCCAAACTCCTTTTAAGAGACCAGCACCATCCTAATCACAAAACTGGACAAGGGCACAACAACAACAACAACAAAACTTAGGCCAATATTTCTAATAAACACAGGATGCTAAAGTTCTCAGCAGGATACTAGTAAATTTAATCCAAAAACACTTGAAAAAGATCATTCACTGTGATCAAGTGGGATTCTTCCCAGAATAGTTTAACATACACAAATCAATCAGTATGGTACACCACAGTAACAGACCGAAAAATTATGACCATTTCAATAGATATAGAAAAAACATTTCACAAAATTCAACATTCCTACCTAAAAAAAAAACCTCAGCAAATTTACCTCAACACAGTGGAGGCCATATATGACAATCTCACTGCTAGCATCCTACTGAACAGGGAAGAGCTGAAGGTTTTTCTCTAAGGTGAGAAGCGAGACAAGGACGTCTCCTTTACCATTTCCATTCCACATAATCCTGGAAGTCCCAGTCAGAGCGATTAGGAAAGACAAAGAAGGAAATAGCAACCAAATTGGAAAGAAGGAAGACAATCGTTCCTCTTACAGATGATATGATCTTCTCTGTAGAAGAAAGGACTCCACTAAAAATCTTCTAGAATTAAGAAAAAAAAAAAAGTATAGTAAAACTACAGGATACAAAATCAACAAATAAAAATCAATACTGTTTTTGTACACCAATTACAATTACCTGTAAAAGAAATCAAGAATATAAATCCTTTTAAAATAGCCACAAAAAGATACTGAATAATGTCCTACACAAATGAAATGAAAGATTTCTCTGCTGAATACTATAAAATTTTGATGAAATATTAAAAAAAATTAAAGAGGACACAAATGGAAATCTATCCTATGTTAGTGAATTGGAAGAATTAATTTTGTTAAAATGACAATACAACCCAAAGTGATATGCAGATTCAGTGCAATCCCTCTCAATATACCAATGGCATTCTTCACAGAAAAAAAAAACTAAAATACATATGGAACACAAAAGATACTAAGTATTTAAAGTAATCCTGAGCAAAAAGAACAAAAATAGAGTCCATGTATCACCTAACTTTGAAATATAGTACAGAGCTATAGTAACCAAAACAACATGGTACTTGCATAAAACAGACACATGGATCAAGAGAACATAATACATATCCCAGAAATAAATCCATGCATTTATAGCCAAAGGTGCCAAGAACATACATTAAGAAAAGACAGTTTCTTTAATAAATGATTTTTGGAAAATAGAATATTTACATGCAGAAGAAAGAGACTAGATGCCTATTTTCATCATATGCAGCTATTAACTCAAAATGAACTAAAGACCGAAATGTCAAACTCCAGACTGTGAAACTATTAGAAGAAAACATAGAGAAAATGCTTCACGATGTTGAATGGGGCAATAATTTTTTAAATAAGACCTCAAAAGCACAGGAAACAAAAGGAAAAATAGAAAAATAGGACTGTATTAAACTAAAAAACTTTTTCACGTTAGAAGTTATTATAATAGAACAAAGAGATAACCTATGAAATGGTAGACAATATTTGCAAACTATATATTTGACAGAGGGTCATATCCAGACTGTAACAACTGAACAGAAGAAAAAAACAAGAGATGTGCTCTATTATTTTTCCTATTGCCTAGATGAGGACACTGAAGGCCCTAGTGACACCCAGCTCGCAAGTTGCTAAACCAGAATCAGTCTTCAGGTGCCTGACGCCAGGGTTACTGGGTCATCTGGACTTTTCTATTAACTCACTTTTCCCCTACTGGCTTTTGGAATTTTAAAGAGAGGTTAAAAGAATTATTAAGTCCTGAGCATCCCATAATAACAGAGGAAATTTTTTAATACTTCTCACTTCCCACGAAGTTGAGGACTAACTAAGGTTATGGAGTTTGCATGCTGCCTCTGACTACAGCTCCCTGTTTCCACCTTCCCACAATAGTTAAATAACCAAGGAAGTCATAGATAAGAGTCTCAAAGTATGTTTTGAGAGCATACACTTGTTATGGGAACAATTAACAATGTATCATAAAAGTTCACATACACAAGCACACCCTCCCACACACTCACACACACTCCTATAAAAAGTTGGCGAGGTAGGGCACACCAGGTGGAAACACAAAACAAACAACCTCAGGAGCGGAAACCTCAGACAGCTGCACAAGATGGGATGCGGCTGCTCTCAGTTCAGATGACCTGCTGTGGTCTGCGAGCTGACAGGCACGTAGCTGACAGCATCTTTGCCTGCCCGGGAGCCCTTGCTCCAGAGTGCTGGATGAAGTCCCGGACTGGCTCCCTGGGCTTGCTCCTGAGCCACCCGACCCTGTCCACCACCAGTGTCTCCTCTGTTTTCTGCAGGCCAATGAACCCTCTGTTCACGTGGCAGCCTCTTGCCGTGCCCATCTCGCTCCATGAATTTAGATTTATCCTGTTTCCCTATCACCTCCTAGCTGAGTTCTGCCCTTCTGTTCTGCCTGGGTCCCGGAGCCTAGTCCAGGGAGGGAGACTTGCCGTCTGGAAACCACCCACCCACCCAAACTGTCCCCAGGCAGTGATTCTACTTCATGTTCAGGACTGTGACCCCTTCTGAGTCCCTCTTTGGAAATCTCCCCCAGAATCACAGGCTGGTGCCCTTGTCTTGCTCCCCATTGCACAGAAGTCTCTGTTCAGTGACAAACAGTGGCTTTCTCTCTCTAGCAACTGTTTCCTGATTCTGTGTGATTCTCTGTGATTTCGTGAAAACATACCCATCTACTCTATCTAATCAGCTAACTGCACAAATGCAACAATGGGAGATGGTGGCTCCATGTTGCCCTGTCCTCCCAAACAAGAGACAGGTGTTCAACAGGCTCTTTCCTCAGATAATGTCTCAACCTCTGAGAAGGACTCAGTGAGGAGACCAGAGAACTGTGGCTTCCACCCCAAGTGGGTGTTTCACTGTTCACTAAGCTCCACTGGGCAGGTGGGCCACCCACTCTGTCTCCTAATATTTCTGCGGGTCAGAGCTTCCCCCTCTTTTATTTCACAGATGAGAACTGCGCTCCTTTCTCGTGCTCAGCATGTCGACGCCAGAAAAATGTCCATAATTCTCTGCTCTGCGTTGATTGTTACACAACTGCTCGATGCAAAATTTGATATGTGAAAATTGGTTCTTTTAAAATTTTTATTTGTATTTTTTTGGCAGGCTCGGGGAAAGGCCTGTTTCCTGGCACTAAAAGTAGCCAGTCTTGGCATGAACAGCCCCTGACAATTCCCAGCATATGGTAAGAGAAGAGGCTTCTGCCCACCCATCAGGTAAGTGTCATCTTTCTGACTAGAGCAATGATCGATGTCGTGTGTGGAGAGCAGAGACTGCTGGGAAGGGTGCCAAGCGGCCCACTGGCCAGGGCTCTGAGCAGGTCAGAACGTACCAGGCCTCTGGGCAAGGGAGTCCTGCCGGTACTCTACCACGCCGAGGCCGTACGCTAGAAAAATGCACACACAGACAGGTCCTGACTTTGGCTGCAGAGTTGATTACTATTATTTCTTCTGCTAAAGTAGCTGTTTGAGTTTTCAGTGGTAGTTTTTCAAGCTAAATATACATGCAAAGAACACTGGCTTCCACTTTTAGGCCAGAAGCCTAAGAGTCAGCCTCATGTATGAAATGGACTTAGCTGTCTCAAAGAAGGAGAACCTAACAATCAAAGTTTCTCTACCCAGTTTACCAAAGCACTTTATCTTCAGCATGACCGTCGCTGTCATTCATGTGACCATTTTGATTCTTTTGGAAACTACTCTGTTGTTTTATCAAACAATATATATATACATATATATATATATGCTCAATGTAGAAAAGTCAACTGATCTAAAAAGTATAAAGAAAACTATAGGATCATTCCAGTATCACTGACTAGAGATTATTATAGGCTATACTTTGAAAAATGGTCTTAAAGAAATACATCTCTATTCCAATATAGAATATTTTATGAATGAAATTGCACCATACATGCTTGTTCACAACGTGCGTTTTACATGATAATAATATATTATCAGCTGGGAGCCTGTAGCTCAGCGGCTAGGACTCCAGCCACGTACACCAGAGCTGGCAGGTTCAAATCCAGCCTGGGCCTAACAAATGACAATGACAACTAAAACCAAAAAAAAAGAAAAGCCATGCATTTTGGCGGGTGCCTGTAGTCCCAACTACTTGGGAGGCTGAGGTGAGAGAATTGCTTAAGCCCAGGAGTTAGAGGTTGCTGTGAGATGTAACACCATGGCACTCTACCCAGGGTGAAATAATGAGACTCTGTCTCAAATAATAATAATAACAACAACAATATATTATGGATATTATAAAGTCATGTCATAGACTGTTGCCTGTATGCACAAATACCAAAGCAACCCCCAAGGGAGGACATTTATGTTGTTTCTGTTTTCTAATATTATAGCAACACTGCTGATTACATCTTTTCGTCCTTATGCAATTATTACTTTTGGAAAAATTCCTAGAAACTGGATTGTCATTGAGTCCATGATAGGAACACTCTTCCCTTTGAGATATATTATGAAACGTTCCCACCAAATACTTTGTTAATTTGCATATTCTTGGCAACATTGGCTTCTATAACTTACTAAATTTATGAATTAATTTTTATTTGCAGTCTGGGGAAATACAGCAGCTGGGAGTTTTCAGATCATTGAGATCAAGGTGTGTGCTAAGGACAGGAAAAGAGGATCCCCTTGAAGGAATATTGGCAGGACCATTGATAAGAAGCTGGCCAAAGTCTCTGCTGAAAGTTTTTTGGAAATAAAAAATACAAAGACATGATTAGCAACCTCAGCCAGGATGAGTGCCACCTGTCACCACTGTGTCATCTGACTAGCAGGCCATGCTGCCCCACCCTCCCTAGGGCACTCCATAGTCTGATCTCTCCCCAGGCCTCCTCAGCCTTGCTTTCTCTTCTTCCTTTATTTCAGCATGTGCCTTCTTTTAAAATTCTATCAAGACAACATAGAAGGCATCAAAATGGGGCTTTTTGATTTCTGGGGCAACAAATTGATAGCTAAAAGTAGTGATAGGTTTGTATAGATAATATGTCTTTTTCTTATTTTATTGTGTTGACTGGGGTGTGGTAACAGTGTGAAGTCATGGTGCACAAATGTTAATGGAATGGTTTGAATATTCCACCTAAGTATAATCCTTGCTCTAGCTTTCTGGTGGATACCATAGCCCAGTACTTCTCACCAAGGGTGCCCATGACAACTCCACCCTGGAGACCATGGCAGGATCTGCAGAGGGCTGCTAATGGGGAGAGGGCAGTAGGTAACACTGTTAATCACCCTCTAATGCACAGGATATAGACTGTCACAATCACGGGTCCCACATACCAATAGCACCATGTTAGAGCCTTAAGCTCATGGAACAGTGATCTTCACAGGAGTGGACACTATAGACAGCCTGCCTGAGTTGGAATCCAGGCCCCACCTCTCACTTACAAACCAGGGTTTCAGTAAAGCCTGAATGGTGTGTGTAGCAGACTATCTTGGATTTGGGAGATCCCTTTCCAAGTTAATAGAGTTAACAGCATTATACTTAGAAAATAGTTTAAGTAACATGAAAACATTGAAGGTGGAGCCGTTTGTTGTCTGTCTTGATGCACATGGGCAAATACTGTTAGAAAGAGTTTGGAATGGGCTTGTTTACATATAAGAAAAAAAAACAGGGAATAAATGAAATGTATAGATTAGTTAAATTGAACCTGGGCAGAGAATGTTTAGATATACATCTGCCTGCACGTTATTCTTCCTCCTCAGGAAGTCATAGCCACTATGTCATCCAACCGAGCTCAGGTCTGCTCACCAGCCCAGCCCAGCCCAACACTGAGGCCAAGAGCTACAGTGTCAGCACGGGGCTTTATTTTCAAGGCACCATGCAAAGAGAAGGAGCAGCTAGAGCTGAAAACTCAAACTCCCTGGTGTCTTACAAGTCTGGATTTTTAAGGGAGGGGTACATTTCAGACAGGGAAAATTGCAAATCAGTACATGGAGGTTAAATGCGGATGGCTTTAAAAGGTGAGATATCCTGCAAGGGGGTGGGGGTGTGGGTGGACTCAGCGACTCTAAAATGTTAAGATGGGTGTGACGGGCCCCTCAGGGGGAAATTTAAAACAAAAAATAGCAAGAGTTCAATTTCTCAGTTCACCCTTATCTGCATTCTCCATCAGGTGGGAGTTTCTGAAAAATAGCTCAAGAACATATGTTAAGATGCCATCTTTTAGTTTCCATAGGCAACCAAACACCTCATGCCTCTGGCCTGCTTCCAGGGCCATTGTTCCCATCAGGTTGGCCATTCACTTTTCAAGGCTAGCCAGGTGTCCGGAACTTCCCCTGAAGGAACTCAAGATTTTCCATGCTTGGGGGCCCAGCCGGCCCCTCTGAGGGGTCCTGCTCCGTTTCAAGTGTAGCTAATTAATCATGTGGCTCCGTGTCCATGTTATACTTCTTACATCCATTAGCAGTGTTTTGTCTGGACACTATAATGAAAAGACAAAAAGAAGCAGGCCGTTCTCTTATTGACCGGTGTGAGCTGGCTTCAGGCAGGAGCAAGGCGATAGCTTGCTACCTCTCTTCATCACCTCTGCCTAATATAAACCGGGAGGGTTACACTGATCCCTCCTTGAAAGGGAGGTAAAGGAAAGCATCACGGAGGTCTACCATGTTGCTTCCTTTTCATGCAGTTCTCTCGTGAACTTTGATTTTCAGCACATGGACACACTTTCTCATCAGCCGGATTCAGTCTGTCTATCCCATTCATCAAACTTCTCAATGATTAGTTTCAATTTTCTTTCTTTCTTTTTTTTTTTTTTTTCGTAGCGAGACAGTCTCACTTTATCACACTTTGGTAGAGTTCCTGGTGTCACACAGCTCACAGCAACCTCCAACTCCTGGGCTTAAGCGATTCTCTTGCCTCAGCCTCCCAAGTAGCTGGGACCACAGGTGTCTGCCATAACGCCCAGCTAGTTTTCTGTTGCAGTTTGGCCAGGGCTGGATTTGAACCTGCCACCCTTGGTATATGGGGCTGGTGCTCTACCCATTGAGCCACAGGCACTGCCCTTAATTTTCTTTCTTTAGACCATCATACTTTTTCTTTCTCAAGATGTTTAATAATACAGAGCTACATACATAACCCAGTCCTTTTTAAAGTGTGATTCATCTCTTATCTCTCTAAAGATGTTAAATTATCTTTCACCCGGGATAGTGGATGCATGTGGGGTATCTCCTACCATCTGACCTCTCATCACCTCCTTCTCTGGTTATTTTAACAGCCTCCTGTTCAGAGTTCATGCTTTCTTTCTTACCAATCTCCTGTTCCCAAAGATCAGCCCAGAGTGACTATTATTAATAAAAGCATGAACCTGACCATGTCATCAAACTACTTCAAATATTTGAGTGAGCTTTTATTGCACATGGGACAAAGCCTTTACTTGCTCTTTGCCTGGCGATGACCACGGTCTCGCCCACCCTTTGCCTTGTTCTGGGCTCTCAGCCACAGTTAATTTCCCTCAGCTTTTCGGATTCAATAATCTCTTTTTTCCCTTCAAAGACTTTATGCCCTGCTTTCTTCCCCATTCTTGGCCTGGCTACCTTCTAATTCCACTCACATCTAAAGTTTAAGTAGTCATTCTTTTGAGAAAACTTCCTTAAATCTTAACTTTAAATAATTCCCTTATTATTATATAGCACTCTGTCTCTCTTCTGCTCACATTTTATAGTAAATGAAAAAAAATCGTACTTATTTGTGGATTATGTTTAATGTTTCTATCATTCTTTTGAGAAGCAGTCATGGTGGGACTATGCCAGCTAGGTGCACTGCTCTGAAGGCACAAAGGTCAGTCTGGCCCCCCCAAATACTATGAGGAAGTCTGTGATAAATGCATGAATAAAGAAATGGTCACATTGATTTTTTTCACCCCAGAGTCTACTGGAAATGCATTCTTGACTCCTTCCCCTTCTGGATCACCCAGAAAGGCATTTACAACTGTATAGACTATGTCTTCTACCAGTTTGTTACCAAATCCAACAAAATTGAAAGGGAAGAGTTCACTTTTGCATTTTATCATCTTTAGGTGAGGTATCACTTCAGGAAACCCCTCTGTGACAGCCCAAGACATGGCAGCTTTTGTGTGCAGGGGCAGGACACAGGCAACTGGAACATAGTGTGTCACCTGGTACTGGCATTTACTGCCTCCTTGGGGGGCAGTGGTTACGGGGGGAAAAAGTCTCCTTACTCTGGCCCCATCCAAGCTTGGCCTTTCTGCAAAACTCATCAGCAGACTCACCAATTAGTGCTCATTAGAAAGGTGTTAGGGGGTTTTAATTTATTTCATTTTCCTGATGCGGATACCAGGCCTGGAAAGAGTGGGCTGAAAAACTAATGTGCTTCAGGAAAGGACACACTGCTGGACAACAGCTGCTCTCCAGACACTGCCGTGAGAGGCTACTGCGGGCCCTAATGAGACTGTACAAAGCAGACCCTCTCTGCAAGGGGAGGGGAGGTGGGCGGGTGTGGCTGGACCTGCCTGTGTACTCCGCGGGGCCTGGTGTGCTCAGCTATGCAGACCATCCCGCCACAGATCACCGTCACTTCATAGGGACTCCAGGTTCCACCATAGCACATGGTGGAGGAAATAGCTGATGAGGTCCTCTACAGCTGGGATGGTGATGAACTGTTAAACTGCTTACCCTTCGGGGCTCTGGAGGATGGGGTGGTCTCTGTAGTTTCCTCCTGGAGCTCCATCTGCTTCTGTGAGCAGCTCTGAGCTGCAGCAACGCCCAGCTGCTCTTGCTGTAATGCACGCAGCTTCCCTGATTCTTCCATCTCCAGTCCTTTGCAGGGTAAGTCCCATATTTTCTTGTATGATTTCTCTTTTGCCCACAATAGCACAATTTGGATACACATTAAAAACCAGATGCATCCACATAGCACAAGGGTTAGAGTCAGAAGATGCTGGTTCTTGCCCAAATTATCCCGTTCCTGGCTGGGTGTATGTGGGCTAATGGAGAACCATGTAAGCCTCGGTTTCCTTAACAGTGGAGCAAAGGCTTATACCACATGGCTGTTATGCATGCCAGCAGGTTTTATGTGTGAAGTTCTCAGTAAATTCAGCGAGCACTTTGGGTATATGAGATTTACTACAAGGTGGCCCGTTATTTACCTCTGAACGCTTTAGAAAATAAAAAATAAATGAGCCACTGAATGAAGCCAGCATTACCCTGATACCAAAACCAAAACTTGGTAAGCAAAGAAAAACACAGACCAATATCCCTCATGAACATAGATGCCAATATTCAAAATGTTAGCAAATATACTTACCCTTGAAGATGCACTACTGGGTTACCCTGAAGTACAAATGACTCATAGCTTATGAGGACCAGCAGTGGTACCGTAGGGAGCCCCATGTACAGAAGAGAAGCCTGGAGATGCCGCTGGGGAGAAGAGAAGACAGTCCCAGTATGGAGAGATAATCCCAGAAAATAAAGTCTGGCTTCAGAAGGTGGACTACCTATGTGCAATTTTGCCTGTGGTAGGGCCTGATATTAATTGTTTAATCCCTGGTTTTAAAATTATTATCTATATCTGAATTATCATATTTTACTCTTCACTTATATACTCATGCACCAAGAGGTTTTATTAAATGTTTGACATTGGTGGTATTGTGGGAAGTGATCTAAAAGATACAGAAATATGTAGACGAACCTTCTGTGTTCAAGGAGTTTGTCATCTGATAGGGAAGAAACAGAAGATAGAGAAACAAGTATAATACAAGGCAGAGAAAGAGAGAGAGAGAGAGAAAACCGCTCACACTGTGGATGTCAGAGGAAGGAGGTTGGCTGGGCAATACTGTTACAGGTGGCAGGAACAACAACTGTAAGAATTCCCTTGATCCAACTTCCAGACGGGGCCTTCAAGAGCACAGTTAACTCTCGGCTCAACAAGTCCTTTCAACTTGTCTGAGTCCTCCTCTTCTCTGGGAGAAGCCAGGACTGCGACCAGTAAGGGCAGCTTCTTCTTGGCCTGAGCTTCGGAGAGTGAGACTGTCCCCCTCCCGCTCTCTTTCCACTAGTGAGGAGGAGCTTACATCCAGGTGT
The DNA here is from genome assembly GCA_963574575.1 of Galagoides demidoff. NCBI lineage: Eukaryota > Metazoa > Chordata > Mammalia > Primates > Galagidae > Galagoides > Galagoides demidoff. Next base: position 17,783 of record CAUYQV010103564.1, on the reverse strand, counting down.
TTTCACTTCAGAGACTCCACTAGCTACAGTACTCTCAGCACTTGGAAGGTAACAAATTTTCTATGTCACAATTGATAATCAACTCTAGTAAAAGAATGTCCGAATCAATTGAGCTTTAGCAAGGGCAAAGCCGCTGGACGCAGTCGGGCTCCCGGCTAGTGCTGGCCAGCTTGATAAATTTGCCCTTATTATGGCTATTGATGTTTAAATTTCTTCAGGGATGTTGTTACATGGGTGCCTGGCGGTGACAGAGGTACGGTGACCTCATTCGATCCTTAATCTACACCTGTTAGTTGGCTCCCTGGTTGCCTGTGAGTATACTCAGGCTTAAAGGTTAACAAAAGAAAAACAGGCCAAGTTTACGCGACGGCGGCCGTGGATCAATGCAAGTAAATAACCTTCTCTGTCTTATTTCCCCAAGCATTATTGATCCAAGTTCTTTGTTCTTTGTCATGTTTCTGTCTTCTTTTCCCGGGGGACATTCAACGATCAGCTTGTATTGGACATGTTAACTGGCACGTTATGACAGCTACCGTTTTGTCACTCAATGTGGTGAGATATATATTTGTGTGTGTGTGTGTGTGTGTAATTTTACTTTGGTGTTTTCTAAGCTATAGTCTGGGAAGTGACTCTCAGATATAAACTTCTTTTGCTCCAATTTCTTTCCTCTCTGTAGCAGGCAGGAGAATTCCACATATCTCTATTACATAAACAAATTTGCTCATTTGTTTTAAATATCTGTCAAAATGCACACTGATCTAAAGGTTTAAAGAAATCACCAAGGTCCTGAAGCTTGGGCAGATTGCAAGTGAGTGGTGTGTGCACACGTCTGCTCTCATCGCCTCAGACATGTCTTTCTTTGGAAACTGGATTCTTTTCTCTGGCAACTTTTCAAGGCTGCTGGCGGGCAGCACCTGTGGCTCAAAGGAGTAGGGCGCCGGCCCCATATGCCAGAGGTGGCGAGTTCAAACCCAGCTCTGGCCAAAAACTGCAAAAAAAAAAAAAAAAAGAAAGAAAAAAAAGGCTGCTGTCACCTCTCCTTAGTTTCCTGGGGAACACTAAGGTACATTGCAGTGATTACTCTCACCACCTTCAACGCCATCTTTTCTCCAGACAGACTCTGACGGCACCCTAGCAAGATTTGTGCTCCTAGTAATGAGCGCTAATTTGAACGTGTCTAGCTCTCCCACCAAATTCACTGGATCCCATCCATATGTATATGTTGTATGTATATCAATTGCAAAATAGAATTTTCCACATAAGTCTAAACTTTAAAAATATACGACAGGAGCAGGAAAGCTCTTTTTGCTAAAACTCATTATACTTTAAGGCACATATGTCTACTTGAAAAGAAAAAAAAATAACTTCCTCTTTGAGTTACAAACTAAAGCTAGGTGAATGACAAAATCATGACAATGAGTGTGGTACCCGTTTTTATGGATCTCATCAATTAGGACGGATGGTTTATTTCTGAAAAAATATTTGAGAGAATTTAAGGATAATATGAGGAACTTTCATCCTTGTCCTGGGAAGCAAAACTTCTATTTTTAAGTCCTCAAAATATTTCAATGAAAAAAAAATAGAACTCAGTGCCTGTAATTGTTGCTCTTGAACTGAGAATTTATTATATCCAATAAAATAAAGCCAATACTAGTTGCGTTGCAAAAGGAAAAGGGGTCTATTAATAGAAAGAACCGATATTTTCTTTGTAGACAACTTAAAGAAAGCAAGCCAATATTGATAGTCTAATAGGAAGCGGTGTTTATCTGTCATCTTTAGGGTCAAACAGTATAAAATCTTGCTTCTTACACTATTTGACCAAACAGACTTCATTTGGCCAGAGATATATGTAAATTGTGTTCTTCCCGCTCTCTTTTGTCAATCATCAAAATGCCCCATGTATATAATTAAAACCCTTGCAGACTCCCTCATCTCCCAGTTTCCATTTTGTATTCTGTTTAATCCACTGAAGAGTCACCTTTTAAGTAACGTGTTGCTGAAGTATGAAAGCTTATTTCTATCCTTACCCTCCATGCAGAAATCACTGCAGGCATGACCAGGGAATGTGAAAGTGGTGATCGTTAATGTTTAGAGCTCTTCATCCTTGGTGTACTCTACAAACACTAATTAACAAATCCTCATGTAACACCCACACCAAATGAAGTTAGTAGCAGTTCAACAAATAAGGACCCTATGCCTTTGGCAACTTATTTAAAACACCCAATTCTCTCTGAGAGTCTGCAGGGCAAGTAACATGCCCTACACTGTGTGCTTTTGGATCCATGCGTGGTATGCTAGTGCAAAATTCTTGGATACATCCACCTTAGAGCACCCCTTATTGTCTTTTTCTGTTTCTCAATTATGTCATTTCTGTGTTTCATACAATCATCTTACCAAACCACCATTAAGAATATTTTATTCACATGTTATTCAGGAGAGTAGGCCATATATTGTAGACATGATTTTGGAATTGCCTTTTGTTTTGAAAATTTTCCAACTGCTGGTCCACCCATGAAGGTCAGTGCAGTCTTAAAAAAAAAAAAAAAAGATCAAACTTTGGATAGAAATAAAAATGAAGTCAACTGAAAATATTTCAACTTTTGGGTTTCTGCCAAGTAACCTTTTCTTTTCTATCTCTCAAGCTGTCATTGGAAGTTAAAGGAGACTAAAAAATATATATTCAAAGCTTCAAAAGTATTTAGTTTTATGGGAAGAGTCTGTTTGGGAATTGTTTGTCTCCCAAAGGAGAATTTCGTCAGTTTATGCTTTACTTTTCAAGAAATGGTATTCAAAGACACCTTTAGTGTAGAAAATGAAAATAGAATCATTACAATTTTACAAGTGCTACAAGGCTTCTGTTTATTCATTTTCTATCTTTTCCAAGATATACCTTGTTGACGGAAGTATGTTAAAAATAAGCCCTGTATAATGTTTAGATATTCCCAGAGTTTACCCCGATCAAGAAATTGGCCTTCAGTAGCTTTGCTTGGGAACCATGACAGGGTCAGACATTATAGAACCTTATACAGTACAACCTCACTTATCCAGAGGAATCGAAATAATTTTAATGCACAAAAATTAGTTTTCCCACCAAAATCTCTTAGCACGTTTTTATGTACTTAGGTAAGCTGTGATAGAATGTGCATGCTAAAGAAATCTTTCCAACACACTCAATACAGGTAGACACCTCTGGCTTCTTCCTACCACTTTCCTCAGGGGAGATCAGGCTGAGGAATCCCACAGAGACAAGATGTTCTGCTATTTGTGAGTAGAGTGCATACTTGATATAATTGATACAACGGTACTCCCACTGCATCACTATACTGGCCACTGTAAAGTTACCCACTTATTTATTTATATCAAGCAATACTTCCAACATGATTGTGAACTTTTTTAGAATATAGACTGTGTTCTGGTCAATTTTACATTTTCCCTGGTGTCTGCACATTGAAGGCCTGTAGTGAAACTGTGCTAAATGAAAAGTAATACGGAAAGCCACTTAATTGGTGTAATGCTTTACCACTTGTTGACAGTTATTGCAAATGGTATCTGGAACATTAGGAATATACTAAACCATTAGACCAAATTGGAAATGGCTTTGACTCACGTTCTTGAGGGTTTGGGACGGCTCCAAGCATGTTTAAGACGTGGGCCAGATCTTTAAGGCCACAGCCCAAACTGGCCTCACTCCCTGGAGAGATTTCAGATTGGACACGCCCTGGACTGAAACCAGAACACTCAGGTCTATTTCATGTTGAGGTAAACATCCTATAAATACAGATACTGTGTCTGTGGCAAACAATTTTCCCCAGGTATTTGGGAGAAATATCAGGAGGAGAGGAAATAATTGTTCTCTGGGATATACACCCAAAGTGGTGTATAACATCAAGGAATAATAGGCCCATGTGAGCTTGTGGACAAGCCATCTGGTGTAGTGTAATGGTCCCCAAACTTCACTGTATGCATAAATCACCCAAGAACCTTGTTAAAAATGTAGATTCAGTAATAATGAGGCTGGGCATGAAATACTGCATTTTTAATGATGTCTATGTAGGTGGTCCAGTTTGAGCAGCAAGCATATCACAGATAGCTGTAGACTTTGGAAACAGAGAGAGTTGGGGTTCAAATCCTAGAAATGCTGCCTAACAGAGATGGGATTTTGTGCAAAATTGAAAACTTTCCAGCATTTCCAATTTTCTCAATAGTCAAATGGCACTAACAATCTTTATGGCAAAGATGTAGATGTGGGTAGGTTTAGAATTGAATGACACGTGGCATAAAGTAGGCCTATCCAGTTCTCTTCTCTGTAAGGTTAAAAATACAAGTCCTCTGGCTGTTAACACAGCTCTGACTTAGGAACATTTTTATAGTCTGTCTAACTTTAGGTATTCACATCTGTAAAACAAAAATCGTCTTCCATTTTCTGAATAACTGAGAGTCCAAATGCAAAAGTTCCTGATAATTGCTAGAGCAGAGTGTGTAATAAATATTATTATTCTCGTTCCCTTCACATAAATATAACATAATAAAACCACTGTGTACCTGAACTCTCATCACTAATCGTAAAACACCTCTTGGACCACTGTCCCTAATTTTGCACACAGAAAGATATGAACCCAAATTAGGCTTGAATGTTAGTGGTACCATTTAAAAAGCAAAAGTAGTCTGGAAAATTTTTTCACACTTTAAATACATGTGCTTTTGAAGGAGATGCCATGTTTGGAATAAATGACATTGCTCCATTAAGTGTGTTGCATTTTACTTTGCAACTGGAAAAGGGATATATTTAAGTGAACTTGAAAGCATTTGTGATACCTTAAGTTTCCATTTTTTATTCCCCGGTGATGGTCATGCAAATATCATCAGACCAAATGCTTAGCTAATGCTGCAATAACAAATACCTCCAAAATACCCAGAGTTAAAGCAACTACATCAACAAGAGGATTTTAGCACTAACTCATGCAACAATTTTAGCACTAACTCATGCAACATGTGCATTGTAGGTCAGGATGGTGGAGTAATTAGGAACCCAGGCTTATAACTGTCACTTAGGAATCCAGGCTGCTGCAGCAGCCACCATCTTGAATCATGCACTTGCCATTCCTAAGCGAGAGATAGAACTTTGGAAGGTCTCCCATTGGCAATTAAATGTTCTCACATACCTGACTTCTTCTCACAACACATTGGTCAGATCTAGACAGCTGGCCCCATCCAGCTACCACAATGGGCAAGAACTATAACCCCATTAAGTTCCTGGAAGGAAAATAACCAGAAATATTTGGACTACAGCTCAAACAAATACCCTACTTTCTCTATTAAACAAATCTTTAAGCTTCACCCTATCTCTTGAGCCACACCTGCTTATGGGACTACACTGCCTCCGCCAGGGGACTAACCCCTCACAACCAGCCGGACAGCTGCTCACCTGCAGGGACTTGGTCCTCCCACCACATCCAGACTCGATAAATCACAAGGTCAGCAGTCTGGGACCCTTAAAGCTGCAGAAAGGAAGAGATGATGCCAATCAGAATTATGTCTGGGTGCAAAACCACGCATAGTGTAAACGGTGACCAATGACAAAAGATGAAATTTCAGAAGTGACTAAAGTTTCCCTTCGTCACATTTCCAGGAGCGTCCCCCATGTTTTAGTAGACAATCCTGTTAAGTCAGCTGCTGTACCTTACTGTGGTGCCTCAGAAAGCAGCAGCCTCCTCACAGTGTATCATGGTGAGCTGTTACATGTCTGTCTTTGTCTCAAGTGTCCTTTTCTTGTTCTTGGCAGACACCTTCTTGCACCTCTCAAATAAAGTATTGACACTTTAATCTCAGCTGCCAGCTGTTTTCTCAACAAGCAGATTGGGCCAACAAATCTGCTTCAGACCCTGCTTGTACATGGCGTCATTATGGAAGTCCAACCAACTTAAAGTTTCTAACTCAACCTGGAGCTAAACCAGGTCACGTCTATTTGGCAGGTGACTGCCAGTGGACCTCACTATTCCCAGATGAATGTTTTCAGTCAGTGTCACGTTTGACATTTGGGTAGCAAATTTATTAATTTATCATTGATTTAGTTATTATTAAAATCTAAATAGTATCTTGGCACTTTTGACATTTACAGTGGATAATTCCTCATTGTGGAAGGATGCCTTATGCATTGTAGAGCATTTAAAAGCATCCCTAGCAGCTGCCACCAGATTCCAGTAACTCCCCAAGTATAGACAATCAAAAATATCTCTTGACCTTGTCAAGTATTTTGTGGAAGGCAAAATTCACTCCTGGTTGCAAACTACTAATATAAATAAATATTGGTAGTTTCAACATAATTTAATGATATTGAAAAAATTCTATATCATTACATTTAACATGAGATACTTTTTAATATAAATATGGATGTTCCAGTAACTTCTATAACATACATTTTCCCTAATAAATTAAATGCAATTAATCTGAAAAAGCATGGCAGGGTGCCATTATGAATTAGTGAAGATGTGAACTCTAAGAGTTAGACAGATGAGATAGAAAGATAGATAGATAAACAGATAGATAGCACATTGCTTGAACAATATTTCCCAATAAAAGTTATGTGAATACACTTTGAGAGTAAATAATGTCCCTTCATTGTATTATGACTACATTTGTGTATACATGAATAACACAATTATAGAAAATTATTTGTTCTATTTAGTAGTTAACATTGTACCCTAAGATCTTGTTGGAGTTATTTTTTTTTTCCTATTGGGATCTTTTCTTTCTAGGTAATGAAGAACAGTGAAACTTGTTCAAATTGTCATGAAATTCAAATGAGGAAGTTTAAATTAATGAGGTTTTACTACGCTTGAACATATGCTGAGGACTGATATCAGATAATCTTCAGATTCTGAACCAATAGCAATTATGTTTATATCTTTTGTGGTATCAACCTGAATTAAAAATTGTCGAGCTTTATTAAGACTATCCCAACAGACTTCTTAATTAATTTAGAGATACTATCAAATAATGTAGTTCAGTGCAGTTCCTAAAATGATAACATAAAAACACCTTCCTCTCCTATACGTTATTAAAAATCTAAGCTTTCTTAAGGTGGAACATAATGTTAATAATTGCTCAACATAAGCTAGATCCCGTGGGAAGAACTCAGGTTACACTTCCTTTGTTTAAACTATTGTTAATTCCTTTCTCCCAGAATAAACGTTTCTTCACTACTAAGTTTAATTACACTGATCAGTTGCATAATCTATGCATTCTACCTGGTTTTCTTCAATCGTAAGACTGATGTTTTGAGGTTTTATTAAATTGATTCACTTACGTAAGTCACTTTTTGCATGAATGTGGTCCCTAGTTAAACACGGCTTCAAAATGAAACATATGTATTATAATGTATGTAAATGTATAGTGTGGTATCTGAAACATATGTATTATGATGAATGTAAGTATGTAGTGAGAATGTGGCCCTCTTTAGTGGTGAGACTCCACTTTTTTAAAAACCTTTTTCTCTACTTTTCTGCTCAAATTATTTACAGTAACTTTCTATTATTTTTCACCCCAAATGTTTAAATGTCCTTTACAACATAATTTTATGCTTACTGATATATTTTTAATGAATGATATTTTAAAAATGTCATTAGTTTCCAATGTACATGTAATTCCTCAAAATATCCTTTCGGGGTAAAACGTGATATTGGATATTGGAAAACACTGTGTATATATATAATTGACAAAACAAAGTAATTCCTTCTCATGCTTTTATTGACTTTTGACATATTGCTGTTTAAACAAAAATTTAGGACTCAGAAGGAAAACAATGGAATGCTGAGAGTTTCTGCCTTTTTGGAAATTTGGCATTCTACTTTTCTCTTTTTAATCTCTTCCAGGTCTCTCATTCCACAATATTGATATTCATTTCTTACACATATATCTATAACCATACATACATTGAGACCAATATGTGATACATTTTTTCAGGAAATTTTATGATTACATAGACATAATTCATTAAAGACCTGACTATTCCGTATACATGTGTTATTAACACACATACTCATATATGAGAATTCAGTAAAGAAAGGAATCCTCAGAGGACAGAACATTGACTTATTGTTATTTCAGTCTTACTTAAACACATACAGATATGAAACTAAATAAAAATCTTTCAGCTTGGAATTCCTTTATAACTAAAAATTCTAAGTAGATTTATAAATTAAATGCATGTATATCCATAAAGCCAATAAAATTAAATAAAAACACATTACTTCTAATATGGTGAAGGATTTTATTTTGATAAAACAAAGACGTTGAGCTTTCTAGGAGAAACATGTAGTCTCAAATATGGTTACTCAGTAAATCTGTGTATTTCAGCTTTAATGTTATTATTATAGATTTTGTATATTATATACCAATATGTGTAATGTATATAAAACAATTATGCCAAGACTATATTTGCTATTTGAGATCACTGGGCCTCAAATTTTATCCAAACTCTGCACGTGAGCAATCACCCAACACCAATTTTAATGAATCATTTGATATATCTGTACGGCGTTCTTGTTAACTTGAATATAATGTTGGTGTTACTGCATTATTGATAACTGCATTAAATGGATATCTAATTCAATTGTTGCTGAAACTGGGAATAGAAAAATTCTTCATTGTCTTTTTAGCATTATACCTACTGCTAAGGAAATGGCACATGCTGTTATACATAAAAACATGATCTATGCAATATGTCTGTCTCCAAGGTGAACATGACATTCATCCTTAACATACTTTTGTTTAAACAATGAAACTCAGATGCAATTTGGCCTTCATTTCAGTTTAATACACCAAAAACAAAAAAATGTAAATTACCACACTGAAATTGAGTGACAGAACATAATTCCAGACAGTCCCGAATATGCTCATGCTTTGTTTATAGAATCATTAAAAAATTACAAAGTAAATGCAGAGAACAGTTATTTCCAGAAAATGGGTCTGTAGAATGATATGTCCCAGGTTGAAAAGTCCTAGTTTAGGGGGAGATGTGGATTGAAAACTCAAGTCATTTTTACTTATGAATTCAAAATTTTTATTGAGTGTTTCTTATGTCCCAAGAACACGTTAGGTTCTGGGTAAATGGAATGGATTTGTTCCAAACTCTCCTCAAACTCCACTTTAATGGTTATAGCAAAGTATTGCTCATGAAGGAGAAATTAGACCCTGTTGTTTACCATAGGTCCATTAACAGGCAATTACTTAATCTCTTTGAACCTCTCCTTGTTCAACTAGAAGATAAGGGCAGTGCCTGCTGTGACCATCAGGTGATAGTGGTTTAAGATCCTAACGTCTGGACAATAGGAAAACATTATCAGTCACATTCACTTATGGCAAATTAAGTCAAATTCAAGTGAACTATTACTAAAACCATTTCCAAAATAGTTCAGTTTCCGTCATAGTACAACCATTAACAGTCAGCAATGTTAACAATTTTATCGTTATAATTCCCATTGAAACTAGCCTATTTTAACTCTAAATTTAAAATAATGGCTCCAATGACATTATTATGCCCATTATTAAAATCAGTCATGTCTGGAGTGCAACATGGCATCTGTCTAGCAGCTGTCTGGAGCACTACAAATATATGGAGATGGTCACTGAGAAGCAACTTCAGCTGGAATTTCAGGGGAATGTTCGAGAGAGGTAGCACATGGCATCCTAGCTTGGAACAGAGCCAGGATCATTAGAATTAACAACCGCCCTGCCCTTGTGGAACATGCCATGGGTGCTTTCATGATCATCTTGACTTCCTATCTGAAAGACATCATCTCTGACAGTGGAGGGTCTGCTGCTTTCCAGCACAACACGAGAGGAATTAGTGGCCTAGTAAACAATGATTACTTTCTGCAGGAGAGTTCTCGCTGTAGTCCTTTTGGTGGGGACAAGAAAGAGCTTGAGAAGCTTGAACTGCTAATGCCCTGCATTTGCTTTTACTCCAGAACCACTCCCCCCACCATTAGTGGATCTGTGCTGATTTTAATACTGGCTTAAGGAAAGCATAATTAGGAAGGGAAATCTGTGGAGGGGACAATGAAGTTATACCTTTTGTGTGTGTATATGTTCGTGTGCACATGTTTTAAACAGATATTTCATATTACGTCTATTCTAAGAGAGAGTTTCGCACACTGTTGGTTTGTTGCGAATATTTGATGAATGCATCTAATGTTTGAGAGCATCAAAAGATGAATTTTAAGGCCTTACATGTCTAAATTTGCTTGAATCAGTTTTGGAACAAAGCAATGTATACATTATGTATATTATCTTTAAATCACGTATATTGTACACTTTTAAAGCAATATGCACTACTTTTTCTGACTTCAGAAGTAAAGTAAGTTTTCAGTAGAAAAATTAAAAATATATAAAAGGTCAAAATCGAGTGGATTAATTGCTATCACTAATCTGTCTCTCCATTGGAAACAGTATAGGATTAGCAATATTAGCATTTTGATGAGTTTTGTCAACTTTGATGCACATAGAGAGTTTAAATGACTCGTGTTTGCAGTAATATGAGAAGGTCGTCATTGATCTCACCAGTCTTTGGTGGTTGTTATTTTCTGATGCTACTGAAATTCAAATTTATTCTTACTGAGAATGAAGGAAAATATCTTCCAGAGTAAGTCCAGCAAATATATTAAATTAAATTAAATGTTTAATATAAAAGCAAATTAGCATGTTGTGTCTTTAAGAAAAGTCCACTAAGCCAATTTAGTCTTAGGTCAACACAATTCATCAAGAAAGGGCATACGGGACTAAAAATGCTATCAAAGGCTTCCCCCCCCTTAGTATAAAATATTGCTCATTTATGTCCCTTTTTATTCAGTATCATTCTTCTGGCTTTGCAGCAGAAAGCAGATATGCCTGGAAACCTTATTTAAAAATTTGGGAGAAGAAATGGAGAAAAGTATAATGATATTAATGTGTTTCATTAATTGTAGAGAGTGTAACCTCATTTACTCAGTTGCCCTGGGGATATTGTTTCTGCTTTAAATGGAGAACAAATGGTAAATTGGGAACCAAGAGTTTTAATGCATAAAACAGAGCCTCTAGTTCAGAGACAGAAAGTCATGTTCCAAAGAAAGCAGAGTCTCTGCTTTGCCCATTGAAAGCTGAACAAAAAGGAGTGCAGCTGAAGAAGGCAAGGGAACACGAAACAGCTGTGTCGTCCTGGGGGGAAAGTGGAATCTCTGATAACTGCATCAGCATTATCTTTTCCAGTGGCCAATGCCAAATCTGTGTTTGTTTACAGTCATCGGGAGATAAAGAGCTAACTTTGGCTGCGGGAGAAATACTGTATTTCCCTGAGAAATAAAGGCTTTTGAGATTCTCTTGGAAAGTCTGTCTGTCAAACAAGACTGCCTGTGGGGTATTTCCTGTCTAATGTTGAAGTCCAGAGGGGTCATGATATGCTCCAGAAAAAAAAAATCAATATTAAATTTTCTATTCATTGGGGAAAGTTTCAAGGTAGTAATGATACCCTCAGACGCAGTTTGCCCATGTAGCATTGAACTTGAAAACCAGGGTGTCTTTGTCAGGCTGAGACTCTTTAGATCAGCAGCTCTGTGATTTGGGGGAAGAATGGATGGCACCTGGTTTGTGAGCCTGTCGCTCCTTCCCTTGTGAGTCACAAAGTTTCCACCACTTCCTGTCACCTTATTTTGTAAACTCTTGGATGTAGTGTTCAGGACCCTCCAGGATCTGGCTTTTGCTACAACCTCCTTCCTCCCCTTCCCCAGCATCTTCCACATCAACCAGTTATTCTTACTGGGTACTTTGCTTTTGTGCTTTAAATTAACTGTGCTCTCTGGGGCATGCAAATTAAATGTAGGGTTTTGTAACCCCTGCCCTGAGCACAGATCTTCATGCTTAAAAAACGGTGTTTGTTCATTTACTTGTAAAGTTATCTTCTGGGCTACTGTGAAATGGTCACTGTCAAACACCCATGCAAACCCGGAGCCTCAAAAATAACTTCTTTTCACTTTGGAATTATTTCACAGTACCTGATTCTCGTACAGAGAATATATACGTAATAATAAATTGCCATTCCCTGTGATTTTCAAAAGGGATGGTTTTAACAATGTGGCAAAATACAGGTGTGCGATCAAGCTTCAAATAAATGACATTACAGGGCTTTCAGTGAATCCCTATTAAAAATCATGCCCACTGTCCAATCACAATGAGTAAGAATTAGTCCAGAACAGATTGATTTTTATCATACTGTGACAAGTGCTATGGATCCCCAAGGAAGGGTTTTCATCCTTCCAGGTTTCCTAGAAATGTGGCAATGAATTAGGACCCCATAGGGGCACAGAGAGAGGGTGGGCAAAGAAACTCAGGTATCAGAAAGTTTTTGTAGCTGAGGGCACCAGGCATTAAGATGGGTTGAGAGTACTAGGACAAGGCTAAATAGGGAACAACCGAGGCCTACTTCTTCCAAGGATATGGATGGAATACCATGACAATACACAGACCCGGTTGACGAAGCTGAGGAGATGGATGCCGCAGAGCTTGCTGATTTGTGATAGTGGTGAGTCCAGAAGCGGCTCATCTGTGACTCCAGCCCAGGGACACAGCAGGCCCCGGGGGGTCTGTGGGGCTGCTTGGCAGGCAGGTACAACCTGGAGCCTCCACCACACCACAGAGAAACAGAGCTCATCTCCCGTGATGATACTCAATTGACCTGATCCAGGGACAGCTGATTCCCATGGAACAGGGTCAGCTGCCGCAGGGAGAGGAAACAACAGTATAAGGAATCTACAAATTAATGAGATCACGTTCTAGGTAGGGGCTGGCACACCCAGCATAAACAACAGTTCATTTGTTTTTTCAGCACAGAGCTAGTGACCATTTACTGGATTCAGGTACCAGGCTAGGTACTAGAAGCACAAATTTATATATAGCACTTGTCTTTAAGCAGTGATTTTCAACCAGTGTGCCAGGGCCATTGAGAGCATCTTTGGGTGTGTTGTGAAATTTTAAAGATCACTAATGAAATTATTTTTGAAAGATGTTCAAAGCACAGTAAGTATATTATTTTTTAATCTTTTTTTAAAATCAATATCATTTAAGTGTGAGGTGAAGTTTAACTTATATGTTCAAGTGTGCCATGAGATAAAAAAAAAAGATTGAAATAGCCAGGCGTTGTGGCAGGCGCCTGTAGTCCCAGCTACCTGGGAGGTTGAGGCAAGAGAATCACTTAAGCCCAAGAGTTTGAGGTTGCCGAGAGCTGTGATACCATAGCACTCTATCAAGGGCAACATAGTGAGACTCTGTCTCAAAAAAAAAAAACAGATTGACAAACACATCACCTAGTCCACTGGTGGGGATGGGTTGGTACATATAAATATATAGATAAATAACATGTATAAATATATAACAAATATAAATGAATTACAGTATAATAGCACCATGATCTTCAAACTTGGCAGTTACTGGATCTCACTGCAATCTTAAGAATGATTGAGGGCCTTCAAAGAGAGTTTCTTTATGTGAATGATATTTGTCAATATTTCTTGTATTGAGTATTTAAAGGGAAAATGTTTAAGATATTTTTATAAGATTTATTTTATTTTTTGTGGGTTTTAAATTTATTTATTTAGTTTAACTTTACATATCTTTATCGTGCATATGATGTTTTGACATAAGTATGCATTGTGGAGTGGCTAAATTGAGCTAATTAACATGTATGTTACCTCACACACTATTTTTTTTTTTTGGTGATGAGAACCCGTACAAACTGCTCTCAGCGATTTTCAAGCACACAGTCTGTATTTATTAACTCCAGTCACCATGTTGTGCCTTAAATCTCCTGGAGGTATTCTTCCTGTGTAATAGATTTTGTACCCTTGACTATCCCCTCCTCAATCTCACCCTCTCCCCAGTCCCAGAAACTGCAATCCTACCCTCTACTTCTACGAGATCAACCTTTTTAGATTCCACTTACAAGTGAGATTGTTATGCCCGAAATTACCCTCAAGAAACACCCAGACAGACAGTCCGAGGCCACACCGATGTAAGAAGCAAGAGGTGAGCTTTATTTCAAGCCTGGGCCAGGACTCTCCTGCAAGAGAGCAAGAGAGAGCCTCGAACCCAGGTTCCAGCAAGTTTTATAGGGTACAGAAGGCAAGAAGGGTGGGGTACCATTTTCATTGGGGGTCGGTGCATGGGGAAGTTGGGGTGATTGGTGGTCAGGTTATGGGGAGGTATGAGGAGGCTATTGATTGGCATAGGGGTATTTCTTAATCAATCACGAGGGGTGTGGGGTGGGGGTCTGGGGTAGTATGGAGCAACAGGGTGGGGTGTCCTTCTGATTGGCTAGTTAGGGTGCCTGATTTCGGGGAAAAGCCTAGTTTTAGGGGAAGCTGAACTAAAATGGCGGTGGGGTCTTTCAAAATGGCGGGGGTGAAATAGGGAAGTTCTATAATTAAGCAGGAGTCTGGTGCTGGCCTGGCTCTCACAACATGACGACAGTCAACCAGACAGCACTAACAATGAGCTTCCCGCCTGCCAGAATCCCCCCACACCCTGTGTAGACAGCTCTGGGGTTGCTAATTATCACTGTTATTGAACCATTGCTTTTCCTAAAAAGATACTAGTTCCTAGTATGAAAGTTCCATGCCTTTCTCAAATGTGGGGCAAAAAGGTCAAGAAGGGCTTATAACTTCTGAGAAAAAGTCATCTTCAATGTAGCAGGTGGCTTGGGTTGCTCATCCACGGTGCCTGCCTTGCTTTGCAGGCCGGTCAGCTCATGACTCTGAATACGGTCCTCCCCCTCATTGTTCAAAGAAAGAAACTGAAGCCCAGAGAAGGAGTGTGAGCTGAGACTAGATTCAGGGCCTCCAGAGATGGTCTCCCACTCTACAGGGTTACCTCTGTCATCGCAGAATACAGAAGAATCCTGAGGATTCAAAGTGTGATTCCCACCCTCAAGGAGCACGTCAAGGTGCATACACTAGAAAGTACAAAAGAAACTCCAGACAACCCAAGAACCACACACCATCTGTGGATAGATCGTTGTCATAGTGTACACGCTACGGGGCATCCGAAGAGGTGTGAAAGCTGTCAAGGGGAGAGAAGGGAGGCAGGGAGCTCGGAGAGTTCAGCCTCCAGGAGGGGCTTCCCCTCCAGCCTTTCTGTTTGAGAGTGGGAGGAAGACGGAAACTTTAGTGTTAGTTGAAGTGCCAGTCATCTGAACAGCAGCAAGAGCCTCTCAGCGGCCACTTGCTGAGACCAAGCACACTGTGCATCTCAGGAGAAGGTGGTGTAAGGAAGCATTATGGTAAAACCATCTCTGCCCAGGTATGGGATGAAATCCAGCCTTCCCATGGAAGGTCACAGAAACCCCAGAGGAGACAAAAGTCTGTGCTCTGTCGTCCTCAGGGTGTCAAATTTAAAAATCCTCCCAGACCCATCAATTGACACCCGCTTTGCAATTCCAAATGTGGATGCATGTGAGCTTGTGCTGGTGAAAGTAAACCAAGGTCATGGGCTTGGCTGGCAATGGGAATGGCCAGCCTCAGGGATTTCACCAGTCTGTGTTGTACCAAATTACGTCAAGGGGTACTGAAAAATCTCCATGGTAAATTGGCCCTTCTAACAACCACTAGCACTCACTCTTTGGGGGGTTTATTGCTATCGTTCTTCTTGTCCCAAATTTCTTAGTCCTTTGTAGGGTTTGTGGGGGCTTTTCAAGGTAAACTGCATGTATGACATTTTAAAAGAGTTTTATTTTGTAATTTTTTTATTTACAACACAAGTTAACACGTTTTTTTAAATGAGTCAATGCAGATAAACAAAAGAAAAACTGTTTTAAATCTTTTGTCATCGCTATTCAGAAATAAATACTATTAAGATTTTGATATAGAATGTTCTAGACTTTTCACGTGCATGTGTGTATATTCACAGGTGGACTTTTTACTGTCTTCTCAATTGTTTTTTAGGAAGAACACAACCATTCTCTGAGTACACGAGGTTTGGAAAATAAAGAAATAATTTTTAAATCACCTATAATCCTACTATTTTACTAATTACTTTCAGAATTTTGGAATGTTATTTCTGACTTGTTAAGTCTTATTATCATTCCTTTAAAAAAACTTTTAAAATTTTATTGTATATATTTATGTCATGGGATACATACAGATAGCGAAATGGTTACTATGTTTTTTTCATAGACAGCCCATTGCTCAGGATGAAATGGTTACTATATTGAAGCAAATTAGCATATCCATTATCTCATAGTTACCCTCCCCCTTTTTCGTTTTGTTTCATGGCAAGAGCAGCTAAACTGTACTCACTTAGCAGTAATTTCAAATACAGTACAATTTTATTACCTGTCACCTTCATGTTGTACATTACATTTCTAGATTTATTCGTCCTGTAAATCTGCTACTTTGTATCCTCAGAGTGAAGTCTTCCCATTTCCCACCACCGCATACACCCTGGCCCCTGTTTTATTCTCTGCCTCTCTGTACTTGACTTTTTCTTTTAGATTCCACATATAAGTGAGATTATGCAATGTTTTTCTATGCTTAGCTTCTTTTACTTATAATATCCTCCAGGTTCACCCATGTTGTGGCATATGGTAGGATTTCCTTCTTTTTAAGGGTATAATATTCACATACGTGTGTGCGTGTGTGTGTATACATACACACCACATTTTTTCTACCCATTCATCCATCAACAGACACTTACGTTGCCCATTTCCATGTCTTGGCTATCATATATAAAGCTGCAATGAACATGGGAGTACATGTACCTTTACAAGGTGATGATTTCATTTCATTCCATTTGGGTATATGCCCAGAAGAGAGATTGCTGGGTCATCTGGTGATTGTATTTTTAATTTCTTTAGAAATCTCCACACTGTTTTCTGTAATGACCACACCATTCTACATTGCCACCAGCGGTAAACAAGAGTTCCCTTTTCTCTACACCCTCACCAATATTTATCTTTTGACTTTGTGATGATATCCAATTTTTTAAATTTTTCTATTAAAACACTGAAAACACAAAAAAGTAAAAATTATCCCTAATCTAATCCCACCTCCAAGAGTAACCCCTAATCAGATGCTTACCCTTCCCAATTTTCTCCCCAATTTATACAAATATATTTTTTACAAAAAAACAGGTTACACTTCATATGTTGTATTGTCATTTGCTTATTTTTTGCTTAACAATAAACAGTAACTCTCCATTTAATAAATAGACCCACATTTGTATTCTGAAGTGTTTGCAGAGGATTCCACTGTAGAACTGGGTCCTGTTGCCAAGCATTTAAGCTGTGTCCAATTGTTCACTACTATTTTTTAAATCTAATATAAATATCTTCGTATATACATTACACACGTACCCAGCCATTTCTTTTATTGTTTGGTATTCCTTGAGGGTGCCACAAATTAGGTTATACTGATTGCATTTGTTGGGCAAGTCCTTCTTATATTTGTGTCCTGCCCCCAAAAGGAGTGCCATACACCTGTGCCATACACCTGTGACTCCCCACCCCCCTTCCTCCTTTCCACTCTCTGCTACCACATTTCCCTACCCTACCACTTGGATTAGCTCATCTACTGTCTTCACATTAGAATTGAGTACATTGGATTTTTGCTTCTTCATTCTTGTGATGCTTTAGTGAGAAGAATATGTTCCACCCCAATTCAAGTTAATACAAAAGATGTAAAGTCTCTTTTTAATGGTTGAATAGTATTCCATGGTATACATACACCACAGCTTGTTAATCCATTCCTGGTTTGGGGGGCATG